>NQII01005150.1:13063-32635 GCA_002778355.1 Clitarchus hookeri | reverse complement strand
AGCATGCGACTCGTGCTCTCCCCACTGTGTGAAGTATGTGGAGTTGATGACACAGTGCAGCATGTGATTACAGATTGCCTCAAGACAGAAGGAATTAGAAACTGGCTGGATGCAAGAATGGAAGAAATGGGCATTCACATAGGAATAGAAACATTTTTGGAAAACAAACAATTCCACAGGACATGGAATGAGTTTGCTACTAAAATTGGTAGAATTCTAGAAGAATTTGATAAATGGAATAGAGAAAATTCTGATGACCCATTATAGGGTACTCAGGTAAAGGCCTACAAAAGTTGGTCGGAGTATTCTAGATTGGCGAGGAGGACAGGTTTTAAGCGAGAAAACCGGTAGAATACCGTGTAACGGCGACCTCGAAATGTGAATGGCCCGAAGAGACCAAGAGGAGAAAGTGCCGTGCATTGCCTTACTCATCCGAGTACAGTTGCAATGCGGGAGGATGGAGGGTGTGCTGGCCTTCGGGCCTAAAACCTGTACATTTTTATTAACTTCTGTTACTTATGTGTTTTCTTAAGTTTTGGTGCAGGGTTATCGATAGGCAAGTAAACTTGTAGTATTTCGTTAGCGTTTATAGTGGCATTTGTATGTTATTTAGGGAAAATATGGAAAAGCATTTTAGTGAAGAGTTATCAAAGCTCGGCTTAACCGCTTTTGTAGAAATTCTTAGATTCGTGTCGTAATTTCAGTTTCAATGGTTTTACTGTAAATTTTAAATTATAGAAAATGTATAATTTACTAGTTGTTTAATGCGTTGGTATCTAATTTTCATCGTGTGTTATTTCCTGTTTGCAGAAAGGCAAGAATTTATTGAAAAATGTAAATATGTTCTTGACTTTTACAACAAGCAGGCACACAGTTAAAATTACGCACAAAAATTTTAAACAATTCTTAAAATTTAAATTTTCGGAAAATCGTACATTGTCAGTAATTACTATGAATCCGAAATAATGACGCGAAAAAGAAGAATTTCTGCAAAAGTGGTAAATCCCACCCTAAAAGGGTTATGGGAAAATTCACACTAGTATCAATGAAATATTTTTCAAAATTATTCAACTATTGTGACACCGTAGACAGGCGAAAAAGTCATAATTATATGGAACGAGTAACTGGAGCAATGAAAAAACTTTTACGCAATAAACTTATGAAACTCCAACAATCCGGGATATTATATCTTGTGCTCGCAGAGTTTCTGTAAGCGTATTTGATGTACTAAAACACGTGGACCGGTATTCCTGAACGTTCAGTTTGGCAATACGTATGTGCTACTTTCTCGAGCGATTGAAAGGCAATGACTAATCCTTTACTCGCGGAACGTATTTATGAACATGTATTCTCTATGTCCTGAGATGGTATCGGATGTGCCGCGGTTTATTATTCGCCGCCCCGTGCGAGGCTATAATTGAATGAAAGCAAAGGTATGGAATTTTTTATTTACAACAGATTTTGCAAAAAAAAATACCTGCACGGTTTATTTGTTACGTTAAATGTAGTGCTGACAGTTTGAAATAACTGTGCATAAAACAATAAAAACCATAATTATTATTAATCGCCTGACGTTATATGTTTATTTCATTCCTAATTGCATGACAACTTAAAGAGCAATTATATTATATGTTTCATGTTTGCAATTTTTAAAATTTTAGACTTAAATATTAAATGGTGCACATACATTTGAACAGCATAATTACAACTTTCTGGTTATAATGTTTTTACTTATAAATAAATCTCCGATATTTAGCAGTCCTGAAAATCTCAGCTGTATATTATTGTTGAAGCAGAAGTCAGACAGTGCTAAGGGATAAAATGACTCATTGATACGTCCATAACCCCAACGAGAAAACACTGAACGAGAATGCAATCTTCCATTTGTGCAGTATGCAGTATGGAAACAGAATACATAACCTTATTTTAGGTCCTGGTAACCAAGGCTGTTTCTCAATTGTTAATACATACATGTTAAATATAAAGATATTCGTACATGCCGTTGGGTGTGCTTACCCTGACTATTGGGACGGGATTTTCTAGCTGTACTTGACTAGTCGCACAACCTGGCGTAAATAACACGAACCACTAGAAAGTAAACACATGTTTTGTCATTGTGAGCTAACAATTCTATGTTTTTTGTTGTAAATAAACATTTTGTTTTCTATGTTGGTTGTCTTTGGTTGCGTTTATGTCTATGTTGTTTTTTGTTGTTGCAGAAAAATAACACTAATGAATTTGTCCTGTGTAACACTTAAGTTACCATGAACGCAAAATTAATGTTGCACATTGGTTGTTTCGTAGAGCAATACAACGGGTAAGTATAACCACAAAAATTTCCCATCCTAGGTTATGTACGTGACGTTTGGAAACAAACATGGCGACCACCGCAAGTACGCAAATTCACCCAGAAAGTAAGCAGTTTCGTGTACTAGGCAAGTAAACACGTTGTGTGTACTGTACTAGGAATTGTAATGGCGCTAGTGTATACTTACTGACGTCACATGTAAGACGAAGTATTGACATGTATATGCTTGAAGGGAATTGGGTTACCGCATTAATAAATGTGGTTACCCGTTCCTGTCATTTAATAAAATATCTCTATTGACATATGTGCATTTTTAAATATTCCCTAAAATACACATTTCAAACAATTTAAATTGTGTATGTCAGTTTTACTGCATTTTTATATAATGAGTTTTACTGTCTGGGATTCAGCATTTTTTGTAACTTGTTGAGCAGTGTCAAATTTTAAAATCACAGATGCGCCAAGAAGAATTAATTCATTGTCTTTCAAACCTGTAGGGAAACTTTATAAAGTCGTGATATGCAAATACATTCATGACCTGTAAGAAATTGCTATAACCAGTAACTATTGTTCACTGTTAAAACAGTTCAGTTCCCGCTGTCACGTATTACATAAAAAAGGCTACTCCATTGGTGAACGTCATTTTCGTACTCACGCACGCATATCACTTTAGCGATCGACACGTCACTCGCTGAACTACTGTAAGCATTCCAAGAAAACGTTGAAGAATTAGAAGCATATGTTGTAACTGTAGTCAGTTTGAAATACAACGCAATTTTTAGTTTTGCACGGTACAAAACATATACCTAACAGCCAGCGTCAACATTCCACAAGCTATTTTGTCAGTCTTGCCAATGTAAGTTGTATCACGTCCCGCTACTAAGGATTTCATTTTACCGTTGTAAAAGTCGGGCTCACTAATATAGTTCGCACACGCGATATATTATTTTCTTTTGCAATGTTAGGTCCTCAAATAAAAAGAGACAAACGATAAATTACTTTCGAACTTAGTGGGTTTTGTTGCATACATTTTGACATATGTAATTATTACCAATAAACACGCCCTATTGTCAAGTAATCGCCATTATATCGTACTGCTAACAATTCACCGTTAAGTATTTTAACACTTAGCGCAGTTATTTAAATAAATACGCTTTCTTAAAGATAATAAGAGCGAAAATATGAAAGTTCTAGTTACTTTAAAAACCTTCAAAAAAAGTTCGTATTGACCGGGATCTGAACCCGGAACGCATGCGTGTTATCCGGGCACGCTACCAGTTTTTTTTAAGTTGCCTATATTGACTTTGGACCGAGACATGAGCCAGTGTACAGAGAGTGAGAGTCGTATTGTCAGTGTGTGGAAGTGATGTGCGACGAGCTCATGGAAGACCGACCTGTTGACAAATTCCCAGTCCACATGAACGATTCATGCGGACTGAAGATCTGCCGCGGAGGAACCGGGGTGCAAACCACCGACCCTCCGACTACAAGACGGCCACCCTGCCCCTAAGCAATGGAGGCAGGGCTACCAATTGTGCTAACACGACGCAACGTCTGTTAAGGCTGAATAAATACACTGAAGAGCCACAAAAACTGGTATAGGCGTGCGTATGCAAATAACAGAGGTATGGAACCAATCAGAGTAACGCGATGCGGTCGGCAACATCTATATAAGACAACAAGCGTCTTCTAAAGTTGCTAGATCTGTTACTGCTGCTACAATGGCAGGTTATCAAGATTTAAGTGAGTTTGAACGTGATGTTATAGTCGGCGCACGACAGATGGGACATAGCATCTCCGAGGTAGCGATACAATTTGGATTTACGCGTACGACCATTTCACGAGCGCACCGTGAATATCGGGGATCCGGTAAAACATCAAATCTTCGACATCGCTGGGGCCGGAAAAAGATCGTGAAAGAACGGGACAAACGACGACTGACGAGAATCATTGAACGTGACAGACGTGCAACCCTTTCTCAAATTGACGCAGATTTCAATGCCTCCTGCATACCTTCAGGCATTAGTCGAGTCTATGCCACGTCGTCTTGCGGCACTTCTGCNTGCGTGCTCGCGGCGGCCCTACACCATATTAGGCAGGTGTACCATTTTTTTTTTTTTTTTGGCTCTTCAGTGTATTATATATACGCATCAGCTTCTGCGTGTTTTGCGTTCTTCCGAATGATGGAAACCGGTGATACACGTACGTAATACACAGTATTCTTGCCGACTTTAACTCTTACTTGCAAAACAACTTAATTGAGCTGGTTTCGTAATTTTTAGATATATAATTTCATCGAGACGTATTGCGGTCTGCACACGTCATCATATTGTTTATGGGTGTTCATCGTGTTACTGACTCCGGCAAAATGATATGCGTTCTGCGCATGCGTAGGTTTCGTTTGCACCAAGGATAAATCTCCAAAATCGGAGCCCTAAGGTCGGCATTCCAAAACGGTTCTATAAGGATTTTGGTACAGCTCAAGTCATACTCAGGCCTAATCAGTATTCCAGAACGTTAAAATGCCTGCTTCGGCCTAAGTTAAGCCACGGCCGAAGACTTAATCTTACGTTTCCGATTTACGTGATTTACCCTTGGCGCAAACGAAAGCTACGCATGCGCAGAACGCATATCATTTTGCCGGAGCAGGTAACATGACGATCATTTTATAAACGTTACAACGCGTCGTGATGCGTCCAAACCGTTAAACGTCGCAATGTTATTATTTATCTGAAAATGAGGAAATCAGCACAATTTCGTTGTTTTGCAAATAAAGGTTCAATACTGCAAGAATACTGTGTGATATGAACGAAATATTTTGAGAGGCTTCCATCATTAGGAACAACGCAAAACATGTAGTAGGTGAACGAGTGTATGTGTAACATTAATTCAGTCTGCCCGGGTGTGTACCGTGTTACGCCCTGCCCTCGTCGCCCATGGGGTAGAGTGACCGACATTCAGTCGGAAGGTCGGAAGTTCGCGACCCGGTTCCTCTGCGGCAGATTTTCAGTTAGCGTGTCGCGCGCATGTAGACTGTGAATTTGTCACCAGGTCGGTCTAACTGGAGCTTGTCGCACTTCACTTCCACGCACTTATAACGGACACTCGCGCTCTGTTCAACGGCAAATATAATGGTCAATAAAGGCAGAAAAGTCAGATTTATAACAATGATTAGCGTAACTGGTAGAGAATCAAACTAGCACGTACTTGTTTTGTGTTCAAATCCCGGTCAGTGCAATCTTTATTAAGGTTTTAAAATTAACTAGAACATTCCTGTTTTCGAGCATATAATCTCTAATAAAGTGTACTTATTTAAATAACTGCGATAAGTATTAAAATACTTTACGATGAATTGTTAGCAGTACGATATAATGGAGATTATTTGAAAATAGGGAGGGTTTATAGGTAATAATTACTTCTCTCAGCATTTATTCAAGTTCTAAAGTTATTTATCGTTTCTCCCTTTTTATTTAACGATCTAACATTGCAAAAGAAAATAATATATCGGGTGCACGAATTATATTTGTGAGCACAGCTTCTACAACGGTTAAACCATATCCTAAGTAGCAGGACCTGTTACAACTTACGTTGGCAAGACTGACAACATGGCTTGTTGAGTGTTGACGCTGGCTGTTAGGTATATCTTTTGTCCCGTGCAAAAACTAAAATTTGCGTTGTATTTTTAACTGCTCTTTGCATGAGACACAAATTCGTGCTTCTAATTCTTCAACGTTTTCGTGGCATGCTTACAGTAGTTCAGCGAGTGTCGTGTCGATCGCTAATGTTATGTGCGTGCGTGCGTACGAAAATGACGTTGAACCACGGTGAAGCCTTTGTAATTTCATTTGTGACAGTTGGAACTGGATTGTTTTAACCATGATCAGTCCTTATCGTCTATAGTAATGTTTTAAAGGTCACGTATGTGTGTGCATATCAAAACTTTGTAACGTTTCCCTGCAGATTTGAAACTGTGCCCATTTACGACCAAAAGATAAGAAACGAAGTGAAATATAACGTCGCCTTCCAACAAGCACAGAAATGTCCCGCGTCCTTGGCACAAACAACAAACCAAATGCCATAAAAACCGTAGCGAAAAAAAGTTTGCATAATAAAGAAATGTAATTACCGAATGGGTCCCAAGCAGAAAGATAAAAGGAAGCGATTACACAATAGGAAGCGGTAATAAAAAAAATGCTGGGTGACCGTACATGGCATAAAAGAGATAGAATAAATTAAAAGTTAAAGTTATTGTCCTACTTGTATGCTTAAACAACATATAGGCCCAGAGGAAACCTTTATGATTTAAAATGTAAATACGTGACTTGTGGTTGTGTGCTAATTAATTATTTTATTTTGATTTATAACTTTTTTCCTCTTAAAGCAAAGATGTAAACAAAATACTTTCATCTGCGTAAATAACTAGCTTCTTTCCAACATAAATTACAGACAGCCTAAATAACCATAAAGAGAGGACGCAATACAACATTAACAGTCGTCGAAACTGAAACCAATGAAACTTGGCCATTAATCAGTAGAACAAATTATTAAAATAATTGAAAGTGTCATTCATAAATTGACTCTTTTTTCTAAATAGAAATTAATGTACTTAATGAGGCTGATAACAATTAAACTGAGGCCCCTGGCTGCATCCCTTACAACTAATTATACTAATTAGTATTAATTTAAAAATGTGTTAAACTTCAAGTTAATACAAATCATATATTAAGATATCAAATACATAAATGAACAAAAAATAGATGCTTTACAATTATATTTAGAAAATAAAATTGACAGTACGAAATTGTTTAAGTCACTCGTGTGTAAACACACTATATTTAAAAAATGTATTTTCAAAAGTGGCTATTTTTAAATAAATACTATTGTAACTTACTTGTATGAGGACTGTCGAAACCACGGTGAAGAACAAAAAATTTACTTCACTACGTCGCCACCAACAAAGACTAGCGTGGCGGTTGCAGTAACGATTAGCTTGCCACGTGCATCAAAGTAGCAGTCAAGATAAGCCTGGCAGCAGGACCCTCACAAAAACAAATATAATAATGGAAAATTAGCGAGTGAGAATAGTTGGTGCACACACATAGAGAACTGCTATAAAATGCTGTTACTCGCCAAGGAGGGAAGGCAGAAAATATCCAACTTACATGCTCGTTTAACTTGCCAGATAAACACCAACAAAAACACACTCCTAAAAAAAGAAAATGTTGGAAAGTACTGTAGAAAACTACATTGATACCACAGCAATTTAACTATAATTTAAAAAATCGGAATCTTGAGTTCCGAAGAGCACATAATAATTAATTAATTTCCACCTCACCTCTCTTAGCCAAAGGCCATCCGAGTTTATTGATTATTAATCTTCTATTCATTATAATCTTCCTTTACTACTTCCTTTGCCAAGGAATCTTATTGGGCTTAGGAATCCCTTTTTTTCTTTTTCTTTTTTCTTTAATTTACTTAATAAATTTAATTTAAATTAATAAAATTAATTGAAATTAAAATTCATGTCAATTCATGACTTTTAATTTAAATTATAAATTATTCCGAAGAGCACAGCCGCCAAAGTCGGGAAACACGCCATCTTGACTCTGCGGCTGGCTGGATAGAAAGTGACGAGAAGCAGTTCGTGGATCGCACAAGCCAAACGATAAGCTTAGATTTACGACGCTATACGTCGCAGGATTTCCAGAAGAGGCGAAAAGTGCTCAAGTGGACAGCGGTGGGAGAACATAGCAGGTGAACATAGGAGCCATTTTTATGTGAGATCACGAGCCAAGCGGCAGGAATGCGCCGAGAAAATGTGCAAGAACTGCAGCTCAAGGGAAGTAAGTGGAAGGGGTAGCATCAGACGGCGACTGATAGAATTCGCAACGCCGCATTGCACATCAGGTTGGCAGAGAAGCAATCTCTCGTGAAACACGGGTCTGCAGGCTAGACGGGAATAAAGACGTTACTTTGGAAGTACATATCAAAAATGAATTGAAATCAAAGTAACGAGAAAATATGTAAATGATAAAAAAAATTTTTGAAGAACGATTGTTACATGAACTGAAATACGTAAATGACGCATTACATACGCTTTGATTAATAAATAAATTTTTACCGTGATGATTCATATCATAACACCGGACAAATTGACATTTTTAAATAAAATGTAGATTCTCAAACAGAAAATATAATAATTAATAATCGGATTAATTAAATACCAAAATGAATAAAACTGTTTAACATTTCACGCAATGGTTGTAAATAACTTAAAAGATGAAAATCCGTATTCAAAATTCTTTAAGGACAGTGCCGCAGTTTAAAACGGCAAAAACAAAATCAATTAATTTGCCTTGGTGTATTTGTGCTATGAAAATTTGCCGATGCTCAACAAGTTGCACAATATGCTAACTTTCAGCCAGTTAAACTCATAAAATAATACTGCAATTAAACTGACGTATGCAGTACAAATTGTTTGAAATGTGTATTATACTTGGAAAATTTAATACTACATATACAGTATATCAGTAAAGAAATGTTCTTGAAACACAAAGGCGGGTGACAAATGCTTATTACAAGGACCTAAAATAAGGTTATCTACTCAGTTCCCATACTCCATACAGCACAAATGAAAGACTGCTTTCTTGTTCAGTGTTTTCGCATTGGGGTTATGAACTTGATCGACGTGCCATTTTATCCCTCTAAGCTGTATGACTCCAGCTTCAACAAGAGCTGAGATTTGCAGAACCACTTAATATCGTACATTTATGTTAGTATGTGAACATTCGAATAGAAAGTTGCAATTTTTTTGTTCATATGCATGCGCACCATTTAAAATTTACGTCAATAATTTCCAAATTACAGACACGAAACTTACCATAATATGTTGTATAAGTTGCCACGCAATAAATAACGAAATAAATATATCACGTCATCAATAAACATTATTATTGTTTTTATTACTATATGCAAATTTGTTTGAGGTCTGTAATAACTGCTAGCGCTACAGACATTGTAACAAATTAACCATGAAGGGATCTATTTTTTGGAAAATCTATTGTAAATAAACACTTCAGTGTCGCTTTCATTTGTTTATAGCCTCACACGGAGCGGTGAATAACAATTGGCGACACATTCAATACCACCTGAGGGCTTTGAGAAAACACGTTCAGAAAAATGCTCCACGAGTTAAGGATTAGTCATGGAATTTCTATCGCCCAAGTTAGTAGCACATTTGTAATGCCAAACTGAACGTTCTGCAATACCGGCCTAACTAGAAGTGTATTGATGAAATCAATTAACAAAAATAATATGTTTTGAATAGTTATTTAACAAAATGTAGTAAGAATAATCGCCATTTTATCATATTTGTGTTTATAATAATTTCAAGGCGTCATATAATGGAAACGTAGAAACCAGTATCTTGATACGTGACATTGTTATATTGTGCGCATGAATATAATATGAACAAAAATAAATAAATAATTAGGGTTATGCAATATTGAAAGGTGACGGCATGTAATATGAAATAATGAAAAGCGTTTCTTTACACTATAGCAGTAAACTGCAGATTACACCATAGCAGTAAACTGCAGATATATTTTGTGGTTGGAGAAACAAGAAGAGGACATTCCATGAAGAGTTCTTGGACGCATGCCATATGACCTGCTCAGGAGCTAGATATTAGGGAACAAAAGGTCCCCCCTCCCCCCTTTTTGAGAAGGATCTTCCGGTGAAAAACGCAGCCTCTAAATCCAGGACTCCGTTAGTATCTGCTGTAATTGGGAGCTGGATGGGCGTTGCGGACTTTACAACGGCCAATCGGCCGTAACGACCCCCTTCCTCAGGGGCGGCGACTGCAGCCGAGCACCCTCGCCGACAGGGGTAAAGACTGCTACGAATGTTGACGAGAGGGGGAGAAAGGGTCGTTGGAAGTAACCGTATATCCTTCCTGCCTGCCGCGAAGACGTCCTGTACCGGGGAGTGCCTAAACGCAATTCCTTTTCTTTCCGGGAAGTGCGCAGTCTCTGCTGTCGGATTCCGCGCTCGGGTGTCCTCTTTGAAATTGGAGCCCGCCTAGGGCTATAAGGGCGAATGTGGCACGCGCGTCGAAAGCCTCGTCGCCTTTATGTTGCGAAGGAGCAAACTAGTGTCGAAGTATAGCGTGTTGCGTGCAAACCACGAGACTTTGAGGATGATCATATTGTTTTATGGTGTGGTTAATAACGGGACGTGCGATTTCAAACTGCAACACAATTTATATTAAGTACATGCATTTTTGTAACACAATATTATTCTTACATTAACCGTGGTTATTGTTTTATATTTTGTAAAGGTAACGGTTTTTAATCCCTGAAATATTTCTTATGGCTATAAAACTGTTCGTGTAAATGAACACCGGTAAAATATAACTAAAGCAAAGGCCAATTTCCAAATTTTTTTGCTGTGATTTTTGTAGGAAATAATTTTAATCCTTGCAATTAATTGTAATTAATAGATAACATTTTCCAAAATTATTTTCTGATATTTAAATACCAGTAACAGATTTCTTCCAAACATCGTCAAAATGTAGGTACTTCACAATTTTTATGATCATAAGTGTATTTCTCAATAATCACTGAGCCTCACCTCCCATTGATATAAATTTTTTCTGGATGGTGTTAGCCAACTAAATTTCGGTCTAGTGCCAGCGACATTTTCCAAAGCAATAAAAGTGTTTCTTTTCAAATGTACATATGTCACATGTTTAAAAAAAACTTATATTATATCTTCGCTATGATATGTGTACTGTTAGAACAATATCTCTGCTTTATTAGAAAACGATAACGTGTACAACTCTTTTGGCAAACACAAAATTATGCAACCACTGTACGTCTTGTTAGTGAATAGATTTAAAGAGTAGTGATTTTGTAGTCAATATAAAAATGTTTGAATTTAATATATATATATATATATATATATATATATATATCGTAACAACCAAAAAAGCCGCTCGAATTCCATTTTTTTTTTTTCATTCTTTTTCAGAAAACAATTGAGTTCGCAGCCACCGGTGTCGTTTGTCGAATTTTATTCGTAGCCAGATTCCACAGCTGACAGATAAAATATTTTGTACGGCAGAAGCATTTTTTGAGCCTTACGAGCCCTTCTGAGCCAAAGGGTATGTTTAATGAAAAGGAATAAAAAAAAAAATATGGTGCAGAATTTACTTTCTATAAATGTATGTAGAGCGCTTAGGAGCGTTAACGTACTGGTTCCATATAAAATATTTTTAACGTATGTTATATATCCAGCGATACTGTCTATTGAGATCTTGTCCTTCTTGGTTCGTGTAACTATCACCGTAGTCCCTAGAGCATAAAATTATGTTTCTGTAACAAACATAACATTATCTACTTAAGCAATGTGTATAATGTTCTCGCAATAGCAAGAACCGTAGATAACTACATAATCCTCTCGGTTTGAGTGTCGTTTTCACTGCAGACAGCAGAAAGCAGCGTCCAATTACGTGCGGGTGGTATTATTCATAACTGAGTCGAAATTCCGCATTCCCACAAACATCTGATGTCAATTATATGAACCACAATCACGTTCCTATTGATCTTGCACCAGCTTCACCACAGAATCGTGGGTGCCAATAGGTACCCTCGTATTTAAATGAAATATCACACAAAAGAAAGTTGGATATAGATTCCTAGGTTGTAAAATAAATCGATCTACAAGAAGTAATGTATGAGTGTGCTCCCATCTTACTTATTACATCAGAATAATGAATTGGCATTATGTACACTGATTGTGTAAATTTAACGTTTCACACACAACATTACATTCTTTAAAGTAAATTTCTAACATAGACCCCTATATATTTTAATAATAAGTAGAAAAAAATAAAATCCAACCAAAACTGGATTTCTATTGGAAAAGTTTGTATTTCCTCAATTCAAGAGTTTACTCGACGACATAACGACACGAAGAGTATTCAACGAGGTTATTATTAAAATTGATTTATTAAACACAGCACACTCTAACAAATATTAATGAATAATTTATAAAGTCGGATACCCGAAAAATACATATGGTTATTCATGATAAAGTGAGCAATTTTGAAAGGTCTCTCGTTTGGAATAATATTTATAATATGATTTAATATAACCTTAGACGTCAAATTTGTTCCAAGTGCAGCGTAATATACACACTAAGTTTATTACTTATATAGCAATATTTAATTACAAAGGTGGTCGAAGGATAAAAAATAGCTGAAAGAAATAAGTAACTAGGGCCTCAAAAGTGTTCACCTTACAGTGAACAGCCTAACTATTTATATATCAAAGAAAACACATTTTTATACGAAAAAAGTAATTGCTATTATTATTAAACATAATCATCGTTTCTCTGGCCCATAAAAATTAATTTTGGGTCACATTTACACGTAATGTACACATTAGTCCAAAAACGGCTGGAGGACACCCGCGTGGTCATGCAGCAAGCTAAACCAGAAAAAAAAAAATGTATTATTTTTTTTTGTGAAGTTGCTGCGATGTCTTGCAAGGAAGACATTGGCGTATCTTTACTTACTTACTTGGTTGAGCGGAGCACGTGTTGTTGGGCTTCTCATGTCCCTCATCACAGTTTTTCTGGTACCAAGCGTTCAAGGGAACTCGAGGCCGTCCTTCGTCCTTGTGGCGTTGTGGCGTGTGCTCGGGTTGCATTTACCCCCGCGTGATCCGATCCAAGGACACTGACAGGCGGGGAGTTTGACTGGGGCGGTACATCTGTCAAGTGATAACGCAGGTGTCCTAAGGCCAGCTCAGTGAGGACAGAAATCTCGCGTGGAGCAGAAGGACAAAAGTTGGCTTGATCGCGACACTCGGTATGTGTAGGGACTGCGGAAACAAGGCCTATAGATCCTTTTGGCTCGAGGAGTTTTCAGCAGGAGGTGTCAGAAAAGTTGCAGATGGCTGACGAGGCCATCCTACAAACGGGTGAACGTCTCACGTCGGCAAGAGATGGAAACGGCTGGCCATGACTAGGTCATATGCCCATGCCGCAAACCGCTACAACAAAACGTGAAACAAAAATTAACGATAGCAAAGCCATCAAAAAAATAACAATTCTACGTCGCGAAATAAATATCCGCGGTGAAAAAACTTACCTGAAACGGTGGATGAAGATTATTACATTTTAAAATGAAAGTCGATGAAATAAAAGATAGAACTACATGCTGTATGGCAAGAGAGACGAAGTGTGACACGAGTGGAAGTGTGTGTGTATATATATTATACATATGCACACACACACAGTGGCATGCTCCGAACTTCATTGTTTCGAGCGACCAATCGATACAAATATCGAAGTGAACCAGAGGGATTTATAATACATCACAAATTATGTTCTAAACCGCTTAACGGCACTGCTTACCAAGCCGGCAGCTGTAAATTTTAAATGGGGAACCGATTTAAAACGAAATTCCTTCTCTTTTTCGTCAATTTTAAAGATAACTATTTAACAAAAAAAAAGACATTTTCATGCGACTTTCACAATAAATATTGCTATATAAAATTATTTTTGAAAACATTATGCATTCACTTTTTGTTAGTTATATGCAAGTTCGAATATAACATTTTATAAAATATATTTTAAACAAATTAATTTGCAAGATGTATTAACATGGCAACATTCCTAGGAAATTTTACGTTGAGTACTTTCTGTTTGAAATAGTTATCTTTAAAACTGACGCAAAGAGAAAACATTTCGTTTAAAATCGATTCCCCACTTCAAGTTCACGGTTGCCGGCATGGTAGTCAGGGCCGCTGGGAAAAAAAATCTATTTAAAAAATTAGAAAATTGGAAATAAATGTTTTACTGAAAATAAAATTAATAAACTATTAATAAACATAAACAAAAGTATTCTTAAAACAGCGAACATTAGAAAATAACCCGATAAATGTTCAGACATAACATAATGCCAGATAACAAGGTGGTTTTAAATCTTATTTTGGCGAGTAAACAAATACGGTAAACAAAACTAGAGCACCTTTCCATAAAAAAAATTGGCAAGACATTAATTTATTAAAATTGAATGGATTTAAGAGCATAAAAAAATTAAATTGAAACAAGTGCCAGCACAAGGCACGAAAATCAGTACATGAAATAACGTTACACCGTAACCTTTACAGACATGAGCAAAAAAAAAATTCCCTCGTATTTGTGACTGAAAGGGTTTAACAGAATATTCTTATGCTTGAACTGAAGTGCACTTGATACTTTCCTGAAAACCCGTGAAGTAACTGTTCCATTATAATGTCTCGTGGTAATTTTTCTTAGTGATTGGTATAGCACTACAATTTTATTCAATTAAAGCCATTGGATTGCCTGTGGGTTCACCCAGATTTCCGTATGTGAGTAACGTGGTGGAGATTACCAGTAATCAGCGTGTTTCCTGGGAGCATTATTATAACTCCCGCCCTTGCAATCCGTCGCTGCTTTACATTCACCCCATTTCACCCTCACCAGCGCTCAATATTGCGAGATTTCCGCCCTAACAAAACCACTGCACGTGGCTCTATAAGCTCATTCATACTTGAAAAAAAAAGCTTGCAAATAGACCGTCAGCAAATGAGAAATACCTCAATTCCGTTGACACAAGATGAAGTTCGAATGCGATAACAGATTTAACTTGAGGGTTTAAATTGTGAGTCCACTTCATCTTATACGTACAAATGCATTCGTAGATTAAGAAAAGTGGATGAACCAGCTGGAAGTTATTAACAAACTTGAAATATTAGAGTTCTAAAACAGCAAAAATTTAAATATAAAAGTATTTTAAGACTTCAACAAACATGAATGTGACCACAAATACGTGAATCATCAGTTGTATCTAAAATTGCAGGCGATACATCACCAAGCATAAATTTTTCTTCTATTGTAAAAACTATCACAGTACTGGTGTTCAAAAAAATTCCCGTGTCAGCAAATTAAAAGTTATAATTCTATATAAGTTAAAACTTTGACACTATTTCTTAAAACTATTTTACCAGTTATCGCGAATTAAGATGTATCTTATCCTTAAATCATGCCTCGTATTGAAATATTTAAATACAGACATGAATTAAAACTCTCCACACCACACTGAATAGCTTTGAAAATGCTCGATCAAGATCCTTCGGTATGTACCCAGAATAATAGACCGGCGATGATTTACATTATAATATATTCACCGCATTATATTTTGTAACTTACGGAAACTAATTGCGAACACAGGTTTACAGCAGGAAGCCAGGGGGACACTTAATAAAATAACGAATATGAAGTATAACTCGCGTGAAGAAAATATTTATCTTCACTGCGAAAAAAAACATACAATAAAGGCATCCACAATATCGAGAAATTCGGGAAAGTTGGTATCATCTATTGTGACGCTTACGAAGTCCAACAGAAGGTCACCACAAGCTCAGGAGTCACGGAGGGTCGCCTCTTGCCTCCAAAGTTTTCTCGCCGAAATCTCCCGCTCTAGCAAATATCCTTCTACTTCCACGCTGTCGAAGTTTGTAGATTTCAGATTCTCGTACTTCAGGCACCATTGCTCCTATTCCGATTTCATCCATTTCAATTCCGGTATTCTTTGAATTCATCAAATCGTTGTTGAGTAATCAGCAATTTCGTAAGATTCAGTTAAAAAATTTTGGTACTAGGTTTTATAGATTTTCGTTGCTGCACACTAAAATGTTTATAATTTTAAAAATTATGAAATATATTTATGAGAATTTAATCCCTTAATTATAACCGTCATTTCTAATAAAATTATCTAACACNATAACGCAGGTGTCCTACGGCCAGCTCAGTGAGGACAGAAATCTCGCGTGGAGCAGAAGGACAAAAGTTGGCTTGATCCCGACACTCGGTATGTGTAGGGACTGCGAAAGCAAGGCCTATAGATCCTTTTGGCATGAAGAGTTTTCAGCAAGAGGTGTCAGAAAAGTTGCAGATGGCCGACGAGGCCATCCTACAAACGGGTGAACGCCTCACGTCGGCAAGAGATGGAAACGGCTGGCCGTGACTAGGTCATATGCCCATGCCGCAAACCACTACAACAAAATATGATACAAAAATTTGCGATAGCAAAGCCATCAAAGAAATATCAATTCCACGTCGTGAAATAAATATCGACCGTAAAAAAACTTACCTGAAACGGTGGATGAAGACTATTACATTCTAAGATGAAAGTCGATGAAAGAAAAGATAGAACTACATACTGTATGGCAAGAAAAACGAAGATTGGCACGAGTGGAAGTGTGTGTGTATATATATTATATATATATATATATATATACACACACACAGTGGCATGCTCCAAACCTCATTGTTTCGAGCGACCAATCGATACAAATATCGAAGTGAACCAGAAGGACGTATATAATACATCACAAATGATGCTCTTTACGGCTTAACGGCCCTGCCTACCAAGCCAGTAGCTGTAAATTTGAAATAGGGAATTGATTTTAAATGAAATTCCTTCTTTTTTCGTCAATCTTAAAGATAACTATTAAACAAAAAAAAAACATTTTGATACGACTTTCACAGAAAATATTGTTTTATAAGATTATTTTTTGAAAAAATTATGCATTCATATTTTGTTAGTTATATGTATGTTTGAATATAACATTTTATAGAAAAATATATTAAACAAATTAGTTTGGAATATGTATTAACATAGCACCACTCCTAGGAAATTTTACGTTGAGTACTTTCTGTTTGAAATAGTTATCTTTAAAACTGACGCAAAGAGAANAGCACCACTCCTAGGAAATTTTACGTTGAGTACTTTCTGTTTGAAATAGTTATCTTTAAAACTGACGCAAAGAGAAGAAATTTCGTTTAAAATCGATTCCCCACTTCAAGTTCACGGTTGCCGGCATGGTAGTCAGGGCCGATGGAAAAAAAAACAATAAATTTAAAAAATTAGAAAATTGGAAATAAATGTTTCACTGAAAATAAAATAAATAAACTATTAATAAACATAAACAAAAGTATTCTTAAAACAGCGAACATTAGAAAATAACCCGATAAATGTTCAGACATAACATAATGCCAGATAACAAGGTGGTTTTAAATCTTATTTTGGCGAGTAAACCAAAACGGTAAGCAGAACTAGAGCACCTTTCCATAAAAAAAATTGGCAAGACATTAATTTATTAAAATTGAATGGATTTAAGATCATTAAAAAATTAAGTTGAAACAAGTGCCAGCACAAGGCACGAAAATCAGTACATGAAATAACGTTACACCGTAACCTTTACAGACATGAGCAAAAAAAAAATTCCCTCGTATTTGTGACTGAAAGGGTTTAACAGAATATTCTTATGCTTGTACTGAAGTGCAGTTGATACTTTCCTGAAAACCCGCGAAGTAACTGTTCCATTATAATGTCTCGTGGTAATTTTTCTTAGTGATTGGTATAGCACTACAATTTTATTCAATTAAAGCCATTGGATTGCCTGTGGGTTCACCCAGATTTCCGTATGTGAGTAACGTGGTGGAGATTACCAGTAATCAGCGTGTTTCCTGGGAGCATTATTATTACTCCCGCCCTTGCAATCCGTCGCTGCTTTACATTCACCCCATTTCACCCTCACCAGCGCTCAATATTGCGAGATTTCCGCCCTAACAAAACCACTGCACGTGGTTCTATAAGCTCATTCATACTTGAAAAAAAAAGGCTTGCAAATAGACCGTCAGCTAATGAGAAATACCTCAATTCCATTGACACAAGATGAAGTTCGAATGCGATAACGGGTTTAACTTGAGGGTGTAAATTGTGAGTACGCTTCATCTTCTACGTACAAATGCGTTCGTAGATTAAGAAACGTGGATGAACCAGCTGGAAGATATTAACAAACTTGAAATATTAGAGTTCTAAAACCGCAAAAATTTTAATATAAAAGAATTTTAAGACTTCAACAAACATGAATGCGACCACAAATACGTGAATCATCAGTTGTATCTAAAATTGCAGATGATACATCACCAAGCATAAATTTTTCTTCTTTTGTAAAAACCTATCACAGTACAGGTGTTTAAAAAAATTCCCGTATCAGCAAATAAAAAGTTATAATTCTATGTAAAAGTTAAAACTTTGACACTATTTCTTAAAACTATTTTACCATTTATCGCGAATTAAGATGTATCTGATCCTTAAATCATGCCTCGTATTGAAACATTTAAATACAGACATGAATTAAAACTCTCCACACCACACTGAATAGCTTTGAAAATGCTCGATCAAGATCCTTCGGCATGTACCC
Organism: Clitarchus hookeri; assembly: GCA_002778355.1. Taxonomy (NCBI): domain Eukaryota; kingdom Metazoa; phylum Arthropoda; class Insecta; order Phasmatodea; family Phasmatidae; genus Clitarchus; species Clitarchus hookeri. The sequence continues at coordinate 14,023 of NQII01005150.1, read as the reverse complement.
AGAATAATAGACCGGCGATGATTTACATTATAATATATTCACCGCATTATATTTTGTAACTTACGGAAACTAATTGCGAACACAGGTTTACAGCAGGAAGCCAGGGGGACACTTAATAAAATAACGAATATGAAGTATAACTCGCGTGAAGAAAATATTTATCTTCACTGCGAAAAAAACATACAATAAAGGCATCCACAATATCGAGAAATTCGGGAAAGTTGGTATCATCTATTGTGACGCTTACGAAGTCCAACAGAAGGTCACCACAAGCTCAGGAGTCACGGAGGGTCGCCTCTTGCTTCCAAAGTTTTCTCGCCGAAATCTCCCGCTCTAGCAAATATCCTTCTACTTCCACGCTGTCGAAGTTTGTATATTTCAGATTCTCGTACTTCAGGCACCATTACTCCTATTCCGATTTCATCCATTTCAATTCCGGTATTCTTTGAATTCATCAAATCGTTGTTGAGTAATCTGCAATTTAGTAAGATTCAGTTCAAAAATTTTGGTACTAGGTTTTATAGATTTTCGTTGCTGCACACTAAAATGTTTATAATTTAAAAAATTATGAAATATATTTATGAGAATTTAATCCCTTAATTATAACCGTCATTTCTAATAAAATTATCTAACACCACAAAGCTGTTTTATAAAGAAATTAAAATTATAGCCCTTTTATTATAAAATAAAGTAAATTTTTCTTCAACGTATTCCTTACCGTTTAGTACGCTTAATACGACGATATAAATTTTTCATGAAAACGAAATTTTCAATAACTTATGCGAATATTTGAAATAATCTACAATTGTAGATGAGAGTTAGCATTTTGTTATTTCATTAATTATAATTGAAGTTTTAAAATGTTCTATATACTAATACTAAATTTATTTCCGAATACGTCGTAATTCTAGACCGGATTACACCCACGCCGCATAACGAATATTACACCTGCAGCTTTCA
>NQII01005149.1:157973-172313 GCA_002778355.1 Clitarchus hookeri | reverse complement strand
TATATATATATGCATGCTTTTATGTCATAATTTTTGTGTGATAGTAGGCAATATAAAGTATATTTTTTGAGCTTTTTTGTTTCATGTTCGGCCATGAGTACAAGACAGTCTGTGTTGCACTGTTCACATTTTAAAATAATGGCAGGAGTAGGCCGCTAGGCTATGGATACAGCTTCCCTTGTGTGTATCTGTGGCACTGCAAGAGAACGCAGTGGGCTCGAAGTAGGAACTTGGCGGGGCTCCCAGAAGTGGATCCAGCCTCGGTGACATGTTGTATGTTGCAGCATGTGGAAGTGGACACGAGTGGCAATAAGCAGGCGTCCCTGACTTCAGACTCCCGCAGCGACCTGCTGGATCAGATACGGCAAGGCGTGGAGCTCAAGTCCGTGAGTACTCTCCCCTCTCGTTACGAGGACTTTTACAAAACAAATTGTAGTGGAAGGAATCACAAGGCATGAACTTGGCATACAGACATCGTAACTCTTCCTTTCCTTCAGTAACTAATGAAGGGTGCACATGAAAAAGGTGGAATGTCATGTTTTCCACATTCTGAGGTAATCGAATGTGTAGTTTTTTAAACCTTTAGTAAAGTGAATAATAATACATGCAGTTAGAGGTCGGCCGATATTGCCGATACCAATACTGATACTGCCTTGACGAGAAAAAATAACATTATTGCATATTCCAAAAAATTAAAAACTTTATTTTTAAAACATTTAGTCAAATAAAATTCCAACTGTCTTAGTTTTTATTGTTTCAGTGATAGGTCTAACTATTACGATAAATATAAATTTAGGAACCACATATTAAGCCTGAGCTTATTTATAAATCAAAAAAAATCTCCAAAAGCATGTCATTACGCAATGAAACTCTTAAAAAAAACATAACACTTCAAATGGTGCGTACATTCAAGTTGCTGTTTTAAATTTGTGGTACTATACAACCTCGATGATGTACCGTCTCTCGAAACCAAACATTAGCAAATATTGTAAACAGCCTTGCATTCTTGTGTGTTGCTTACGGTACTTTTTCTTCCAGCCATATTATTTGTTTATTGCTGGCACACGTAAATAATTTCACGACGTTTGTATCCTAGCCTAACACCGTCATATAACTACAGCAACAGCAAACAAACCAACACAACAAAAAAAAAAAAACTGTCGGAATGGTGCCGCTAGGCGCCATTACAAGATTACATAAGTTTTTTTTATGTGTCACCGTGTTCGCGGTTTGTTGTGAAACTATGAAGACAAAATATTTTTGGATGGTTTTGTTTTATAAATGTTTTGTAAACAATCACGCAAAACGTGGCTAATTTTGCTTTAGAAATAAACACAGCCAGTTGGGTACTTTAGTAAACACCAATTTAAAAATAGTGAGCTAAGCCACTACAATTATGGCAAGTTGAAAACAGCATTATCTTAGATTTTTAGGGCAAAATATTGGTTATAATATCAGCGTTTTAAACATGAATTGCGCACAATCCCGATAATTACGATATCGGCCGGTTTCGATATATCGGTACCGGTATCGGCTCAGCCCTACATGCAATCATTTGATTGCATATACAGTAAAACCCCTTATTTGCACTTTTTAAGGGAACACAAGAAAAAAGTGTAAATTATAGGAAAGGCAATATTATTGATTTTGCCAGCATCTACAAAATACTTGCACGAGCCACATGCGAGAATTCATTACTGCTTACAAAAACCACATATTTACAACTAGTACATTGCACAAATAAAATTTTTCTTAAAATTATAAAACACAAATAAAACGGTCTGCAGTTTCATATGTTACTGAAAAGGCAAATGAAGTACATGCNAAAAAAAAAAAAAAAAAAAAAATCAGAAATTTTTTTTATTGATTTTTCTTCTCATTTTTTATTTGAACTTGCTTCTCTAAAACATGCAGCGCATCAATTGCAGCTTCACAATTTGGTGCACTCAAAATGTAGTCGCACAGAGTATGGCACATTGGCAGTCATTGGCACAGTCACTACTTTCTTCAGCATCAGCAAGATGATTTGTTGACAATGTCTTCTACACTCCGAACCTCGCATGTTACAACATTATGGTCCAGTTGCGCATAGCCACTGAACTGTTGATCTGGCGACAACTGCTGGAAGTCTTCATTTGCCTGATCGTCCGNTCTACAAGCGAGTCAACCCCTTGCCGCCTAAGAGGCCGGCAATCTGCATGGTACCGCACTCCAGTCTGAGTGGGTGGACCTACCCCCTCGCTTGCCTTGCTCTGGCCGGCAGGCACCGGACGCATGTGCTCGCCGTGCATCAGAGGAGGTGTCCCCCTTCATGCTGCCTGCTCCAGCCACCCCTCGCTCGCCACGTGTCTCACTGGTATTTATTCCTATGCACAACCTCCAGACAGGGCAGTTTGCGAGCAGTTATGATCGGAGCATCTTCTGCAAGTCTCGCCACATTTGCTCTACTGCTTACCTTCAGCAGTAACAGTTAGACCTAGTGTATAACGTTACTATTGTCAGAACTTGTGTTTTTCGATACACTACGTAGAAGATCTTGTCGCGGAGCCTTATCCTAGCTTCGAGTGTTGGCCACGTGCCTCGTCCATGCCGGGTGTAGTTGTACCTGGGTCTCCCACCCTGAACTGTGATCAATGTCTTGGCCGCCCTGCGGCAAACAGCTTGACAAACTCTGTCTCTCGCCCATTAGACGTTAGCGGGCACAGGTCGGAGAAATGTTTTGTAAATTCCTACTGACGGAATAAAACATATCTATTAGTTAACCTCTTTTTGATCCTATTAACTCTCTTTCGCTTCGCCTCTCTTACCGACTTTACCGACTGTGTGTATATCCACTTATATTACACCACCGTCGCAATATAGTTTCGAACCAAAGTCCCCACTGAAGGGCGCTCTCACCTCTTGTCAGTGTTTGTCGTCTAGTTGCTAGCTTGTAACACCGCTTTCTAGCACCACTTTGGCGAGGGGGTGAGAGAACCTTCCTCTGAAGCTCCTGAGGCTTGAAGCGAGCAAACAAGTTAAGACATTACGACTCAGGCTTCAAGCTGGTCACGCCACTTGTTGCAATATTTAATCGATAAGCGCTCTAGACAGAAGGATAACTGAGGACGCTCATCATATGCGGACTTACCACCTCACCATCTTGGATTTCACTGCTCTGGGAATGCTGCACGACTACTTGCTAGATACTTGATACATGTGAGCTGCGCACTGTATAGTTCCATGCCCACACACACAATATAGTACATGAGACTACAACACCGCTTACTGAGAGCCGTAGGGTCCTTACATTGGGAACGCTGTAAACCCAGAGGGGCAGTTGAGGTCTGTAGCTGGTCGCGCCACTCACTCAACTTCTCACCGATGGGGATCAGGGGGCCCTCTCCCCAAGTTGCTATAGGCCCGAGCACCGTGCCTCATGAAGTGCACGCTCCTGCGCCGATAGATCGACAGGCTTCCAGCAGCGGTTCACCCTAAGGCACTGGTCCAAGGAAGAGTGGTTTCCTTACTGGACTGACCACCTCAGAACCTGCCCTCCCCTGTGCTGCTACGTAATTTTAGACCACCTTATGATCGTGCCTGCGCCTTCAGGATACCGAGTAAATCCCTTAAATAGTAATAATCTATTGACCTCTTTTATTTTTATCCTCTGAATATAATATAAGATCACTGAAAGTGCATAGCCGTGTACTCGCAGCTATTCCTAAATGTCCAATCACCGAGCGGGCCATAAAAGGGATAGCTTAACCCTCAGTGCCCAGCTATGCGCTCTGGCGAGACAGGGCCAGATGCCACCAGGCTGCAACCATGTTGGCCCATACAACCCTCTTAAAATCCTTGTTAAGGAGACCCTGTTTCCCTGATCTCTAGCAGGATACTGAGTCTGTACACCTTTCATTTGTCCACGTTGAGTGTACTAGGCGTCAAGCTTACCACAACGACTGTGTTCCCTTTCTGTAACATATTGTTTGTTGGGAAGAACACTGTAAAACAAACCTGTCTTGTCAGCATCAAAAACACCTTTTAGGTGAGTAGTGTTCCTTCACACTTAACCCAACCGGATACATGAACGAAAAATGCAATACGCAAAGATATGGGGAGACACAAAGATGCCATTCTGTGTTGAAAAACTGTGTGTGTACAATCTATAGTTGATGTTCATCTTGTTGCTTTTACTGCTTGAAACAATTCTATCTTCCTTCTGGTCCACAAAATTTCCTAAGGACTTGGAAATTGGTAAATTTTTCTTTGGATATTGTGAGTACACCTGAAACAAAAAAAGGATGAGCATAGCACAATTAGAATAACAGCTTGCAGTGAGTCATTCATGTTGGCAAAGGAGGAAAGATTTCATATAACTCGTCCACCTGCCGTCATAAGCTCTCTGGAAGAATGGACTCGGTGGCAGATGTCGCAGCTAACTATGATGATGTTCTTGGCCTTTTTCCAGCAGGTCTCTCCCAGTGGCCATTGTAAGTGTCTCGGTATTCCATGATATGTTCTAAATGGGCATACTTTTCAGTAGAGGTTTAAAATAACTCGTCCATTGACAAATCATTGGTTGATCAACTTCTACGACATGGAATGGTGAGGGCTTACTTCGTGCACTCCTGAAATGATCCACCCAAGGTTTCAGCTGGGTATTTATGATTTATTAGTGCCATATTTCTATCGCAATCTAGGTACGAGTGCCCATGAATGGGAAACACCATTTTCACAGAAACTAGACATTTGGCATCGTGAACTACGCGATGGAGAAATTGGAAAACAGTCCAGTTTTTGTTCTGTCTACATGCACCATCGTAGAAGATTTTCAGATGTTTTATCTCTTTATGCAATTACCAGAATATACAGTGACGCGACATAAAACACACTTCATCTCCCGCTTTTCGTGCAGTTGTCTGTCTGCGGTAGTAGACTTCATTAATTAATATATATTATATAAACATTTATTTTTTAAATCCATTGCTATTGCTTCCTTATTTGATTTTTTCTGTGGAGCAAGCATTTAAGTCATTTTTTTGTATGAAACACTTCAGCCTTTTTGAGGACGCAGATGTACTTGGTATATCATTTGCGTCTTCAGACGTTGGTTTTTGCATGACAGTACAAACAGCTGAGAATCTACACAGTGTTGCTAACTAAGCATTGCTACCACACACACAATAGTTTTGTTACCACCTATACAAACTGACATTTCCCTTCCCCATTTTGTGATAGTGTTATTCCCCTTTTCTGACGAGTGTATGTTTTCTAATAAATGTTATATTTCAGTGACATTCCACTCTCTTATTGGACGTGGTCTCCAATGATTCTCCCGCTCATGTACACACTGGTACTTTTTGTTCATTTTTCGCCCTTCATTGACATTCCCCTTTCTTCCCTTGTACCCTTCAAATTCTTGACCTTTTTTTTTTATGCAGTTTCTCTCCTAATTATATTTTCGTCAAATTCTAAATTTTACTTGCAGATTTTCTTTTAGTGTTTTGTGGGCTGCAAGAATTCCAAGTCCAGTTCACACTACCTAGAATTCTGTACTTGAGTCCTTACTCAAACTTGTAACAGTAGTTATTGCTTCTCTTGGAACTGATGATCATCTAACGTGGGTGATGGTGGCAGCATATACTACTACAATAATGTGCAGCTAGATTTTCTCCCAATACCCGATTTGTAGAGACCTGGAAAAATAGCATTTGGGATAAAATGAAAAATAATGTGAATTTTAGCGTTTTAGTGCGAATAAAGCGATTTTTCCCATTTTACTTCAAATAAAGCTATTTTGAAAATTTTTACCGACCTTTACTTGAAACTAAACCTTTATTTGCGAAATGAGTGTTACACAAATATATATATTTTTTTTCTTTGCTAACTAAATATGGCAAAAATAAAATGCACACCGACACGCAATGAATGTTTATATCACGTTTTTTAGTTGAGGTTAGGAATACTCGTCGCAGTGTTTACCAAATGTTCACGGTTATCGTTGCAGCAACTAGTTCTTTTGCGTGTTAAAAATGTCCAATGTCTAAGTGTCAATAATTTGTGGATCACATTTTGTAGCTTTTTTTGAACGACACACCCGTTAAATCATTTTTTTCACGTACACAGTTTAAAAATATAATAATCACCAAACAAAAGTGTCACTGTTAAGGTAGTGGGAATTATTACAAGGCCTTGACGACCGTAGAATGCACGCGGCTAGAGAATGTTTGACAGGAAATCAGAATGTAAATTAGCGCACGAGTTAACATGAAATTTTCATCACTGCTGTAGAGACCTGAAAATTTAGCAACTGCTGAATTTTCACATAAAATGCTGTAATTCACGAATTGTACAAAATTCTGTAGTATTTTCCCGAATTATGGTTTTATGTCACATAGTTGCTTCTTATGAGGGGTGTGTTTTTTTTTTCTTTCTTTCTTCTCCAAATACGAATGCATGCAGGGTTGGTCAGTAGATTTCTTTGATTTATCACCATAGACAAAGACATGTTTTACTTTCCGTAAAGTGTTTACGGCCATAAATAACGTGACCGGAAGTGATGATGTGTCACTATGGGTTAACATTCTAGTGCACGGCCCTGCAAAAGTTTATTTGCTCACTAGGGAACCCCGCCGTTGTAGTGTTCACGTCTACCGAGCACCACGTTATCTATGGAATTCGCGCCAACTAGCTCACTGGGTTTGTTTACATTCGTAGCATCTTCACGTTTTATCCAAAAAAATATTTATTTTTTATGAAGTGGTGCAGCGGTCAAAAATGTGTTTTCATGCATTTATTTAGGTAGAATATATTTGTAAATTGAATTATCACGTATTTTAATCTTGTATTCTTCCAGCTAACTGTATTTTTTTTCATACATATTCTCTGTAAATATGTGCGGTAAAAAATTACACGTTTTGAACAAACTAAAGTTTTGTTAGCGGGCGTAACGAAAAAATCTGTTGTTGAAAGTTCAGATAGTTAAAAACACAAAAGCATATTTCTCTAAATTTTTTTTTCTGTTCGTACCAGGCACTTTAATTTTTTTTTCAAACAGTGCTTTTATAGTTATGTATAAATTGTTTACATTAGCCTCTTCATGAAACAGTACGCCCTTGCCAGTGCATTGTGACTGCTGTTCCAGGTGTCGGGCAGAATACAAAATCTTAAGTAAGAAAATGTCAAACGGTTTTCAATGTTTTCTGTTGATAAAGGAAATTGGTGGTTTTGTCTTAAAAATGTGGCTGTATAGGTATTTTTGAAAGGAAATAATAGTTAAAAAAAACACTGCTTTTCAATAGGAATAACACTGCCATTTTCAGGTTTTACAAATAGTGATATTATTTCTCAAATTATGTATGTCTTTATAAAGAGGACATGAAAAAATGGAGCAATTCTCATGCAGAAACTTGCATTTTTGTAGCAAGAAAATAACAGCTGTTTTTGACAAAAATAACACCTATTTTTCAAAAAAATAACACCTATTAAAAAAAAAAATTGCACATATTTTTGGGGAAAATAACGCCTGCTTTTTCAGGTCTTTACCGATTTGTCTTGTAAATTTCAGCTAGCTTCAGTTGTTACACCAGTACAACACTTTATAAATTAATTTTTATTATTTCTGCACTGAAAGTTGTAGGTTACGAGAAACAGGGTATGCACATTATCTTAGTTTTGCTACAGAATTCTGTAATTAATTAAGTTCCTTCATAGCTTAATAATTAATTATGAATTTGAAATAGCGTTTACCAGGCTGTTCAACACAATACCCAGTGGTACTAAGTGATAAAGTGCTGACGTAGTTGGGGCCACAGTGGTGTAGTGGACAGACTACTCTCCACCCACCTAGGCAAACTGGGTTTGATACCCGGCAGGGTCGCTCCTGGATTTTTTGCATGTGCGAATCATGCTGGAAGGCATGCCGTTGCTCGGCGCATTTTCATGGGATCTCCCATTTCCCCTGCCCTTGCATTCCAGCGCTGTTCCATCCTCATCAGCTCTCAAGGCCTCGATGTTAAGGGCCGCCCAAATCTCTCCACTCCTCTGGCATGGTANGCTGTTCCATCCTCATCAGCTCTCAAGGCCTCGATGTTAAGGGCCGCCCAAATCTCTCCACTCCTCTGGCATGGTAGCATTCAATGAAAATATCCGGAGTCCTGAGGATCACACACACCTGTGCGATCGCTTCGCAGTAAAGCTGCTCCTTTTTTCATAGCAAGTCCGTGCGCAAACACACATAAGTCTCTCTCCCTCCCCCCCCTCCTTTTATGTTACAACATGGCCGCCCCAGTGTCGCAGGCCTACCAACACTATGAATTCAAGAGTCACTTTCAGAACACTGTAAAGTTGTACACCATACACAGAGTTAAGATGCGGTGGTGTGCGTGTGCGTGTGCGGCAGGTGCAGTCGACCCCTGCGTCTCCAGCCAGCAGCATCATCCACCAGGACGGCCTGGCAGGGGCCCTGGCCCGTGCCCTTGCAGAGCGATCCCGGGCCATCCACTCCGACACCAGCGACTCCAGCGATGACGAGGACGAAGACGATGAGTGGGAAGACTAGGGCCGAGGCCTGGCTATGCCTCCCGGGAGGCGCCACGCTGTTTACTAACTTGTAAACTGGCTCATCTCTTACTTGCTGCTGCTTCAAACCTAACAATCACCAAGCGACACAACCCGGTCCTAACAGAAGTGTTCATGCAATGTATTAGGTATTGGTCTTCTGTAATTTTATTCAGTCATGTATTAGTATAATTGTTGTTAACTTTGTAAATAATGTAAAAAAAAAGTAAAACATTATGGAACACAGTCTTGATTTTCCATGCACCATTCAGACACTAGATCTACATTTAAAATGCATTTCTTCTTCAGCCGANTGGAACACAGTCTTGATTTTCCATGCACCATTCAGACACTAGATCTACATTTAAAATGCATTTCTTCTTCAGCCGAGACAGAAATGCATTTAAAATGCATTTCTTCTTCAGCCGAAACAGAATTTTTCCTGGGAACTAAGCATTATAGTTCCNGCATTTAAAATGCATTTCTTCTTCAGCCGAAACAGAATTTTTCCTGGGAACTAAGCATTAGAGTTCCAGGAATGCTTCACGTTGACGACAGATACTTGGTATTCAGATTATGGTTGGTAGTATAATCATTTTATTTATTTGTGAGATTTTGTCATCTGTCCTACCAATTAATTCATAATCACCATAAGTTAGAAGCTTTGTAAATTTTAGTCCCACCTCTCATTTTATTATAAAAGTCAGTATTTTTGTTTTTTTCTTAGATTTGCCATTTTATTATAGTGCATGATAGTGGAACCTCTAGCCATATAATGTCAGGGAACTGACATAAAAATGCTGTACGTGTGGGCTGGACATATCAGGCAACAAAAAAAAACCCCCCCNTATAATGTCAGGGAACTGACATAAAAATGCTGTACGTGTGGGCTGGACATATCAGGCAACAAAAAAAAACCCCCCCCAATTTCATTAAATTTTATGTTGAACACATTGATGAGCCTACATTAGGTATTTGTCAAGTTAGCTAAAAGAAAACAATGCAAATGGGAATATTAAAGAAAACATTCATAATGCAGTGGAACCCTATTATAAAGTTTTCAGGGGAACCAAAAAGTGCTGACCTTATATGTAAAAAAAAAAATAAAAAAATTAGCACTCAAACTTTATATAAAAACCACATTTAAACACCATGCACGGTAGCTGCCGACATAGTGGAAATATTACCCATAGAGCAACTAACAACAGTCGCAGTTAGTAGCTAAGAAATAAAAAAATGTATTGGATAGAGTTTCTTAAACTTTGCATTGTCTTTTTTTTTTGTTAACTTTCCCTACATATTTACCAATGTAACTTTGATAATATCCGTGAAAAACTTGTGGGTTGTTGGCAATGTTGCTTTGCGAATGAATATTTTGAAAATACAGCACCGCAGTTCCTTGTGGTTGCTGGTCGTTACCAACGTGACTGCCGCCGTGATAATTGCAATTGTTTTATGAGCATCTATTAAAACTTCTACAGTATGTATTTTATACATATACGTACTGTAATTCCACATTTTTCAGTTTCTTTGTATTTTGTGCTCTTCAAATGCATGATGTGTAGTCAGAGATGTTTATTTTTATTATTTATACCAACTTCGTATCCCATGGTGAGTACCAGTTGATGCTTATACTTTTTGGTTAATACTTTGTTGTTAAATTATCAGATTATGTAATTTTCGGCGATGCTACAGAAATTTTTGTTCGATTAATGGAGCAAAATTTTAATTTTGAAGTCCGGCAAAATTGTTTAGCATTATTTGCATAGGAATTTCGTCAGGACCACAGAGCATTTTCTGTTGACACGCACTTTCGATCCACGTGTGTTAGACGGTTAGTGCTTCCACTATATTAACTTTATTTGCTCTAAGCAACAGATTGAGTTCCTAAAGCATGCGCAAGTTAATAGCCAACATCTTGTGCATGATTTCTTGGTACAGGCCCTGAAATTTTAATAAAAGTCAAACTTGTAGCATCAGTATTAGATATCCATAACACATCTGCACTGAACCAATAACAGTTTTAGGGCACCTCTACCAACGTGTGCCAGGTTCCTACGTGAAATGATCTGGCAACTAATGCAGTCAAAACTCAATTATGCCCTTTCATTGTTCTTACGAAAATGGTGTTTCAAATTTTGGCATATTATTGGCCATTTTTGCACAGATTTAGCTGCAAAATTACACTGTTAAATGCAGTCGGATGGTTCAAGTGAATTGACTCTTTAAAAAAAAATATGCACGTGCACAATCAAATTTGACTTATTTCGACCCTCAAAAAGTAAAAAATTGTGTCTGTTCAGCAGTTACCTTAGTGGAATATTCGTTTTTTATGGGACCTACCGAAAAAAACTTAACATGTGGACCACTCTCCTCAAAAATCAAAACCTAATCTAAAAAAAAAAAATTCTTTCATCCTTGGGTATACTGAGTTGATTGCCTGTAATGAACAGTGGGCATATATTAAATACTAGATGAAAAAACAAACTTCTATCATTCAATATAAATATTATAACGCACTTAATTTCAAAAATCTGCCGAATCACATAAAATTTACTAAATTTCTGCCAAATGTAAAAAAGTGGCAAAAATCAAACAAAATTTATTAAAAACAATTATTTAAAATAGAAACGTGCTAAAAATTGTTAAAATTTAAGTACAGTAATAAAGTACGTAGCTTCATCATAATAATTCTGCATTTTATATTTTTACTCTTCTGTGGCAGCAAATTTAACCGTTTTTTTTTTAGTTTGACATGTAAAAATCCGTTTTTTTGAAGTTATATTTTACTCCGCTAAAAATTCAGTTGCCCGCTAAATGTTTTTAAATTTTGCCTAATTAAATGCAAAATCTGCTAAGTTGAAAACACTCGCCATCTTGTGTGTCAGTTAATATTAATGCATTACTCTTAAAAAAAGTTACTAGCGTAATTTTCTCTAAACAGAATTAATCCGTGAATACATACTGTTCCCCATTAATGCTTGTAATTTACATGGTTATTTACCGTACTGACCTAAAAATTATTACGTTTCTATTGCGGAACGAGAGTAAAGTTCAAATCTGTTCCGTCCATTATAAAGTATGGTTCTGGTCCGTACCACGTCCATCTAACATACGTGTTTTGTTTGCTGACGTGAAATGAGTGCAATTATTATGTTTTACCTGTTTTTCGACATGAGTAATTTAAAACAAATAGTGATTGAATTATCAAAAATAAATTACGTGGTTGTTAACAATTGCAATGTCTCACAACTAGTTGTGTACACTAGCATTTGAGGTTAGGGCGTGTCTGTTTACCTGCTCTTGGCGCTACAGAATTTTGGTAGGACCAGTTTTAAGATAGTTTTTTCACAGATAAACAACAGTTCCTAATATATTTTGGTTTTCGGATAGAATATCTGATCGATGGATGCGGGTAAATTAATGATTTAAAGGCGTAGCATGCAGGTTTCTTTTTTTTTTAAACAGTGTTTATATAGGATATTTGTTGGGACCATTCAAACAAATCGACTGATAGGGAAATCAACACAAACGCAACAGGGTTTCACTGTACTAATTAATTTTAATATTTTGAAGTCTTCCAGGAGAAATTATACCCTGGATGTCCGTGTAGGTACTCCCCTTTCCCTTCTCAGCATGCCCAGAAGTTATCAGTGAGCACAAACTTCATTGTCACTGGTAAGGTTATTTATTATTAAAAATGTGAGCCGCTACGTGGTCCTTTTCAGGCTTTGTGTACACTTGACATAAGGGCGGCACGAGTTTGTCGTCTTAATTCATCCCGCTAAACTACCTGTGTGCCATTACAATAGGGCCAAATGACCTTCCAAGTCAAATGCGAGGGGAAGATGGCGTGGTTGCTCTCCCTCTGGCAGCGAAGAGAGCTGTGCGCACATATGGCCTGATGGATACTGGTTTTTCCCTCGCCACACGCCTACCTTTATTCCCCATGCACACAAAGGAACTGCGTCTAGTAGTGACCAAAGCGCAAACTTTGTGCGTCTAGTACATGTGCTTGTTTCTGGTGATGTTGGAACTTTTTTTATTTGCTACGGCAAATATATTTATGGGCACAAGTTTGGATTACTTGATTTTGGGAAACATTCTTCAGATAAAATGTACGGCCAAACCTCCCCTGTGTAAGACCAGCACCTTAATTTTCAGATTAGATTTCTAGGAGAAAATGCACGTTGCTACGTTTCNCTGTGTGCCATTACAATAGGGCCAAATGACCTTCCAAGTCAAATGCGAGGGGAAGATGGCGTGGTTGCTCTCCCTCGGACAGCGAAGAGAGCTGTGCGCACATATGGCCTGATGGATACTGGTTTTTCCCTCGCCACATGCCTACCTTTATTCCCCATGCACACAAAGGAACTGCGTCTAGTAGTGACCAAAGCGCAAACTTTGTGCGTCTAGTACATGTGCTTGTTTCTTGTGATGTTGGAACTTTTTTTTATTTGCTACGGCAAATATATTTATGGGCACAAGTTTGGATTACTTGATTTTGGGAAACATTCTTCAGATAAAATGTACGGCCAAACCTCCCCTGTGTAAGACCAGCACCTTAATTTTCAGATTAGATTTCTAGGAGAAAATGCACGTTGCTACGTTTCGTAAACTTCAATGCTGACACCACTTTCAAAGAAAGACACGCCAAGGAAAAACATTGATCAAAAGATTAATTCTTTTTTAATTCTGATAATTAAAAATTATGTAATGAAAAGTACCAAATTTCAGCCCCGAACATTATGAATTATCAACGATTTTACGGTCTTGAAAAACATCCCAAAGCTATACACCACACACAAAGACATGGCGTGTTCACAAGATCAAAAACTAAGGTGCTCGTGGGAGAGAGCAAAGATCTGTAACCCTCACCCCACGATTTAATTGGCTACCGCTGTTGCTATATGCACGTGGTTGGGGGCGGGGAAGTGGATGCATTTGTTTATTAAGTTTTCATGGCAGTTTATCCCATTTTTAGCAAGAATAAATTTTTGGGATTTCAAAACCTTAGTTTAGATTGCTGTTTTCGTTACTTCGGGGTTCGACGGTAATCCAACGAAATATTGGTATTGCTCATTTTGACATAAGTTACAATGACGTGTCTTATGTCCAGATTTATTTAAATTAATCAAAATAAACTATTTAATGATTGTAAAATTGCGTTTCCATGTAAATTCACAGGTTGTGAAGCTTATAGTCATTTGTAGCTAGGAAGCATGCTTGTAGCATTTTTATACAGTCTAATATAGTTGAAACCATTTTCCACCATCTCTAGATATAATGTACTTTATTAAATATCACATTTCTTGTAGCCCTGGGGTACATTAAAAATCTACAGACTGGATTTAACAGAAAAATTGTTTTTTTAGAAAAAGCTTGGTCTTCTGTATTTCACAAACACATGAGCCTAATATTCACATGACAACATTTTGTACATTATGTTTACAGCCGTACTGATGTAGGCTATTCACGGTAAAGTGAGCACTTTTTTAAGCCCCCTCAGTTGGAATAATAATCAGTAAATATATTTTATTTTAGCCTTAGACGTTAACTTTCGAGTCCGGTGAATTATACACACTGTGTTTATTAATGACATGGAAATATTTATTTTAAAAAGTGGTGGAAGGATAAAAAAACTGGTTGAAAGGGAAAAAAAAAAAATGCTCGCTTTACCATTAACAGCATATATCAATGTTATACATATTTATACTCTGTACAACGAACAGATTGAAACATTGTATAAAATAATATCACCAGTTTAAAACTTTGTAAACCTATCTTCCCCCCCCCCCC
>NQII01005149.1:102839-144475 GCA_002778355.1 Clitarchus hookeri | reverse complement strand
AGAAATGGTGAAGCAGTGGTTGCCACTCCGAACGGGGTTCTTCTTGGGGCCTACTTTGCTGGGTCTGGCCACTTCTATAATAGAGCGTTGTGCCTTAGGAGGAGCGCTTGCGAGCGATGGGCGGGTGGGTAGCCTGATAGGGGTATAGGAGGGTGTAACGTTAAGTGGCCTGACTACTCTCGTGACGTTAGTAGGCCAAGCCAAGGTAGGCCGCTTCCTCGGTGGCATTGGAGGCAACGGAGAAAACGTGGCACGTGCCAGACTAGGTCCAAGGTTGAGCTGGACAAGGAACCTCTTTGACGTACAGCCAGCCTCCTTCTTCCAGGTGTATACCTGGTTGACACCTGAACCACTACTCTTCAGGACTCCAGCCTGAGCTAGCCCCTGCTTGGCAGCTTTACCCCGCCCAGCCCTGTGGTGAGGCATAAGGGGGGTGGTAGTCCAGACAGGCAGATAACAGGTGACCAGTAGGTGGTAGGTACGGCCTGATGGAGAGTAGGGTGCTGGCTGTGCGGCAGGGTAGGTAGCCTGGTCTACTGACCTTCAGTCTTGTGGCTTGCCGAGCAGGACATCGCTGACATACCCAAGTACCAAACCGAGGGTTACAGGGTTTAGGGGCGACTGTTCTCGTGGCTCCCTGGTGAGCGAGATCTCGCTGGTGGACCCAAGTGTCGCGTAGAACAGCGCTTCTACAAGGGTTGGTCTATAGTTTTGAGGCAAGTGACCTGGCTAGCAAGTTGTCGCTGGCGGACCCAGGCACTAACTGGAGAGGCGATACCAAGTGACAACTGCGCTGGTGTTGCCCAGGAAGACAAGCTTCTCAAACTGCACTTCGAGACAGTTCCCAAAGGGTGAGGTAGGGAATGGGGTGTCGGCTCGTGACTATCCCTGTAAGAGTCTTACTAGGATTGGTGACGAAACAGGAAATAGCGGGAGCAAGGTGAAGAAAAAATGGACTGCTAGAAGAGACATCTCAACCAAGTCACATTTATGTCTATTCATTGATTGCTCATTAAACACGCATAACCCAGCATGCACCCTGACTAGGGCCTGAAGGGCCGATCCTAGGTTGCCAACCGGTAATTGACCTAGTCTCGGAAGATGCGGCAGCGCGGGGGGTGAAGGCGACCCCAAGTCAGTGATACTCGAACTCGAGTAAACTGCGGGTGAGCTACGAGGTACGGTAGCTGGAAGAGCGACAGGCTTTGGTGTGCTGGCGGGCAGCAAGGCGGTGTCATACAGAGTAGAACTCTCGACAGTGCTGCAAATGGCAGTGATGACTTGAAGTCGGTTGACTCTCAGGCAGAGTAATGGCATACTACTGTAATGGGCGCAAGACAGTGTCTTGGTGTGCTCTAGGACAGAGTGACGTTCTGTAGAAGACTGACACGAGACAGCCTCGAACTGAGGACTGCGAGTCCTATATATATGCAGCACACAGGGCCAGCGCGGGGTTGCGGGGTGTGGAGAGAGAGAAAACACAGAGAGAGTGGCGGCAGTAAGCCGGCGGAGATGGCCGAAGCTGGTGGCGAGTTTCCCTCTTGCAGCCGAAGGCTGGAGGGGTAGAGAGCAGCAACATAATGCGAAGCGGGTTGCGGCGCAGCAGGCGGTAACAGCTGGGCAAGCCAACCCTGGGCTTGAAGGCATGATGTGACGTGTACAGCGTAACAGCTCTTCTTAGGCTGTGGCGAGGCTAGATGAGAGAATGATGTCGCTCGTGGCGCGTCATCTGTTTATCAGGAGACCAATTACATAGCATCGTTAGCTGGGCGTAGCTGAGTTTACGATATTCTGATCACACAAGGATTTTGATTCCTGCCACAGCACCATAGTTGTGATAGCCCTACGACCTTTAAGCACTAGCTCAGAACTCAGATGATGGGAATTAACTTATCATTTTATAACAAAATCCAGGCATCCCCTGGGCCTCAAGATAAGAAAATCACAGCTTCAAACCATACTCTTAAATTATACCGGCAAATTTTCAATTTTACCGCCGCACCCTAGTTTGCACTTGGCAGCTAGGTTTACTACCAACAGCGCCCTTCCACCATATTGCAGTGGAATATGGTGGATGATGAAGCTTCCACCATATTGCAGTGTCCTACAACTGCCTGATGAAGCTGGCCTAGGCTAGCGAAATGTAGTGATTGGGCAACCGCATGAAAAAAATGTGTCATCCTGTGTGTGTGCGCGCCTGTCGACAAATACTAGACTGTGAGTACTTGAACTTCTGTCATTTTACGTATTTTTAACAATCATATTGACGTGACAAGATTACTCAACTGAGCAAAGAAATGCACAAAATATAGACACAACAGTACAGAAAATGACTGAAAACAGCTAAAAAAAAAAGTTCCCATAAAATACACAAAACAAATAGAAACCAGCAAAATACACACCTGACAAAGACAGTTATAAAGAATTAATTACTGTATAATATTTACCAAAAACCATTAATAATAACTTCTTAAAATGTATACAAAGCAAACAAAAAAAAGTAACAAAAACAAAATTCCAGTCACCCAGCCAGCTGGAAGAGGAACAAAATGTGTATTCAGTTAAAGATTGTGGTTCATTCTTTATAACTGTCTTGTCAAATGTGTGTTACAGTAATTGGCGTCTGTTTGGTCTATTTAGTTTAGTGGTTCCTGGTCTTTTTCACTGGTAAACTAAGCTACAGTCAAACCCTTTCTACACTTCTCAAGATAAATGTAAAATTACATGAAGTGTAAAAAACATACATTTTGACTGCACGAGCATTACTATAACACGGGACCAGAAAATTGTTTGTAAAATCACGGGGTTGTAAAAAAGGGGTTCTACAGCAACTGTGCAAGAAGGTTTAAATGCTTGCGACAAACCTGTTTGTGGTTGGCGCTGCACAGCAGGTCATTTTGCTTGCCGGTGAGAACAGTCTTCTCTTTCAGTTTCTGCGGGAAAAAGCAAAGCTGGTGAAGACACAAGATCACAGATGTGCACTGCTGTGCCAGGAAAAACCAGGAAAGAAGAGGTCTCTGCACGCAATATAGCAGTGCCCACTTGCACATTACAGGTTACANTGTGCCAGGAAAAACCAGGAAAGAAGAGGTCTCTGCACGCAATATAGCAGTGCCCACTTGCACATTACAGGTTACATTTGCCAGCTGTATGTACATGCAAAGCAATAGACATCTGCAGAACCTCCAGGGCTGCCTGCACCTTGGACGCAAGTTGTTTCGACCGCAGAGACTCTCAAACCCGGTGTTTTTCAAGTCTCGTAAGTCGAACCAAAACAACTTGCAGATACAAGTGAAATTTATTTTCGTGTGCGACTATTTCAAGGGTGCGCATTGATTACAATACTGTAATTGTCAGTGCATCACCCGCCTCCGTGCAAGACCTACACCCCGCATTTTAAATATGATCNAATATAGCAGTGCCCACTTGCACATTACAGGTTACATTTGCCAGCTGTATGTACATGCAAAGCAATAGACATCTGCAGAACCTCCAGGGCTGCCTGCACCTTGAACGCAAGTTGTTTCGACCGCAGAGACTCTCAAACCCGGTGTTTTTCAAGTCTCGTAAGTCGAACCAAAACAACTTGCAGATACAAGTGAAATTTATTTTCGTGTGCGACTATTTCAAGGGTGCGCATTGATTACAATACTGTAATTGTCAGTGCATCACCCGCCTCCGTGCAAGACCTACACCCCGCATTTTAAATATGATCCCAGGAAAAAATAGTTTTACATGTTTTGTTTTAAAACTTTGTGTTTCAGTGCCCATCTGTGTTGCACAAGCTATTATGGTTGTGCGTACCAAAACAAAAACAACAAATTGCTTTCAAGAGAAAAACGTTTCATTCGCGCAACCCTACAGGCTAGAGACAGTAAAATTCCATCGCAACCAACTTTACATTAACACATCTTTAATTTTAACGTAAGATTTTCAATTCCCGCCCAAATAACCTATGTCAAATATGTAAAAATATTTTACTTCACTAGAAATTTATGTTAACTTTCAGTGCAATAAAGATTATTTTACCTAGTGTTTTTAAAATGAGATTAATTAAATGTCCATACATGGGCTTTGCATAAAAGTACTGATTGTTTTATTTTAACCTAAATTGTTTTTTTTTTACCAAATATGACACACAATAAATCATGCAGATCGCCAAGTTACGTTAAGTATAATTTACCTATACGATGCAAACAATAGATTCTCGCTGTCGAACAACGCCGTCGATTCTCGGGTATTCACCTGGATTAACGGTGCTGACATTCACTGCAGCACATCTTATACTCTTTTGTACATAAAAATGGGAAGCCGTATAAGCATGTTTTGGTACCACGCGTTTAAATGTCTTACGCATAAAATCAAAATTAACTGTTAAATGAAATATTAATTTAGATGAATAGGCAGATGTCTTACAAATAAAAAGATACTCCAGAAGTGTAAACTCTATGCCCCTTTGTCGCAAAATGATTATTTACATTGAGCAGTGCGTTTTACCAAGTGAAATCATTTTTAAGTGTCTTGCTGGAAAAATTAAGAGGATTTGTTTCTGAAATAATTCATTTCAAAAGATAAACATCTTTTGAATAAAATTCCTTCAGTGTTATTTGTTACGGATAAGTGGTGCGATTTTTTCCATAGGAAACTTCACCAATGAGTAATCAGTGTGTATTCGGACCACACATTACTTCATGTTTGCAGGATATAATTAGAGCATTTTCATATTTTAGAAAGTACCATTTTATCCTTGCTTTTCAAAAAAAAAAATATTTATTTGTAATGAAATATTAATTTTATTTACTGAATGACTAACTGTGCGATTGTTTAATGGAGACCATGTTATAAAGTTTTACAAATAAGACTTTTAACTCCCAATTTTCTGGGATAATGAATGGCTAAGTTAAGGGCTCACGGATAAACAATATTCACTGTTAGAGCAATGGGGAAAAATATGTTTTAGATGCTGTACATGTAAATTATGTAAACACACAATATAGTCATATAAGAATTCCATTTTCTGACAGTCAGTGTGTGGCAACATGTCATAAATGAAATAACATCTTGTATCAGCCGATGCGTGAACGTTTGCAAGAGAATTTTATGGTGGCAGCCATTCTGACGGCCAGCATTTGCACATCACACCTTCAGCATGAATATGCGTAGATGCGGTAAACACGTAACTATTTTTTTTTAATGTACTTTACTAATTACAGTTTCAAAAGTTAACTTATCTATGGAAAATACGAACACCTTTCACAAAAAACTTTGAATGTGGACTACTTGCCGGCCAGGCTGGCCACACACGCTTGTGGTCCAGTGCGAGAGCGACGCTCCCACGCCACCTCCTTTAAAGAATATCTGGCTTGTTTCTGAAATCGTCACACGTGACTACAGTTCATTCGTGGTTACTTCACACTTTTCAGAAATTCTATTTCCAGGATATTTCTCCGCCTCGTGCAACTGAAGCTTAACCAAGTCCAGACACCAGGACAGAGCGCCTCATCCATGCACGCTCAAGAGTTCTACACTCCAGAAGTGGACCAACACTGCATCAGAGATGTACACCAGTGTTTTCTGGCACTTCAATGTAAAGGTACTTGTTTAGCAAATTAATTTTATACCACTTTACAATATTGTATTTCAAATAAACTGAGAATCATGCCCAAAATTATTGGTTCCAAAGGAGAAACTGGAATTGGTCCTCCATTACAGCCTGTCTTGCAATGACACAACATACATGGAAAATTAAAAATTCATAAAAGACTACATGCCTCAGGAAAGCAACTTAAGAAGTGGCGGACGTCCAGCAAATAACCCTAAGTCGCTCGCCAGTCCAACGTAGTTAAAAGGCGAAAACTTCAAACAAAGCATAGTAGCTATCTTTTGGCACACAATTCCAGCTCAAAAAAATTTAATCAGTTCAAGGAGGCAAGATGTGTTGGCAAACCTGCTCAAGCACAGCGACCTTGGTGGCCAGCCCATGGGCCTCCTTCTCCTTATCGTGGTAGTCTGCGTCCAGCTTCAGGTTGTGCTTGCGCAGGCCTGCGCAATCCCGTTCCAACTGCCTTGCCTCCCTGCGCACCTGCTCCAGCTGCCCAGGGAGCTCCCTGCACACAACACCCTGCCCTTTACCAATGTCCGCACGGGAGCTCCCTGCACACACCACCCTACCCTTTACCAATGTCCGTATGGACAACTCTCTGCACACACCACTCTGCCTTGCATGCGTGTCTATGCGGACAGCTCCCTACACACGCCATCCTACCCCACACACATGGTTGTGGAAGTCTGCTAGGGGGAAAGGGGTTTGTAGTTAGAATGGAAGAGCTGCAGATGTGGTGACAACACTGCGTTGTTGCCGGCTTAAGCGGCTATTGCACAGTTGCCAGTTCTGTGCACCAGCCAGCTCTGGCTGTCACCGCCGGCTGGCAGCGCACGCACAGTGGCGTGGAACGACCGCAGATGAGTTGGATTGATTGTGGGCNCTGGCTGTCACCGCCGGCTGGCAGCGCACGCACAGTGGCGTGGAACGACCGCAGATGAGTTGGATTGATTGTGGGCAAGTTGCAGCAACACTTTCACCCTTTTATGCAATATTCTATCATAGCAAGTGAAAACCATAAGGAACTCGCTATAAATAAGTACACTTACATTTTATATCATAAAAAAACATTATGTTGAACTAAAAAAAAATTTGTCTTCATTGCATGATGTTTGTACCCCATTTTTTGGGCAAACACGTGGTCAAATACATGCGGACATTGAGGGAGTAAATGTGGTGTATTCATTCGTCTTTGGTGTTGTGGAGCCATCCGCTATTACAAACTCTACCTAGAACATTCCAAGCAGTGCGAGCTAAATGCAAGTCTGGCCAGCTTAATTTACATATTTGTTAACATTCTGGTCCAGTAGCTCAAACTTCTTAGGTATTATAAGACATGTGGCCATATTTGCAGCCAACAATCAACATCGTGCACGTTCACCGTGAACTGTAGACTTGACACAGACATGTAGTTCGTGCTGCCTTGTCTTTATTCTTCATGGCCTGGAGGTCAGGCATCAACTGATGTCAGAAAGGCCAAGCAACCTTGCTTTCTTCACAACAGCGGTATTGGCAATCAAAACCAAGAACCATAATGGCCTCCTAAGACTGATTCCATAAAGTGGTTTGGCACAAAAATAAGAGACTGTGTGTGTACAAACATAAAGGACAGTTTAACTAGTTTAATTAGATAAAGGCAGCGTAAGCATTCAACGAAGATGATGCTCTGCATTCACACTACGAGCAAGCCTCACTTGTTGAGACTCTCAGCCTGGCCGTGCTTGTCGGACAGCATGTCCGCGTGCGACCTGAGACGCGCCAGCTCCGCCTCGATGCCGCGTGCAGCCTGAGCGTGCTGCTCATCGAGACGTGCGCGCTCCTCTGCCAGCCTGCGCTGCGACTCCAGCTGCACCTGCACACACAGTGTACGCACGGCTCACGGCAAGTTCCAGGTCACAGCTAAAGCTCCTCGCAGTCATTGCCACGTGAAAAGCAGAGTGGGTATGTTGGCATCTAGCGTGAGTCACGCCAAGGTGGCTACAGTAATGCATATTTTGTCACAAATTTCGTACGAGTCCTTAGTGTATCTTAACAACTAACTGAGTCGCAGAAGGCTCTCGCGCAGGTTCTTGCAACATCTGGACTACCAAAGAGACCCTGGAGATGACTATCTCGGTCAAAGGTTTAGTGAGGGTGGTATTCATAGTCATGTCTCAGGGCTGAGCTGAAGCCAGTCTTGGTAAAGACCATCTTATTTCTCGAGACGGTGTTATTTCCGCACCACGCTCCATAATCTACAAACAAGACGATCTTTGTGAAGGCAGCGTGCTCGAGACATAGCTTATTTTTTACCACTTCCGGCTTGGTCAAGAACGAGCTTAAGGTGTGGTACAAAAGGCTCATATGAAAACTAAACATGGTGGTTAGACACCAAAGAGAAATAAATACCGATTTTCTGTCACCACAATGTAATGTATGCATGATATTTTATGGAAGTAGAAAAATAAAGTTTTCCAAATTATACATAAGTATTGCAAATACACAAAAACCTGGTTAAAACGAACAAAGTGACGATAATGTGGTGAAAAACAACAAAATTGCATTTCTCGCTTAGGAAAATGTTGCAAAAGAGTGTAAAAAGAGATTGTAAAGAAAACTGTATGAATAATGCTATTTGTTTACACGAGCAGGCAAAAAATAACTTGGCACACTATCGAGAGCATCACTTTTGAACTGAAATAACCAAAACCAAATAATTTTCTTCCTAACATACCATAATTCTAAGTGTTAAGTGTGAGCTCGAGGTAGGGACGGGAGCTAATTGTGTCGCAGGGCTGAGCCCCTTATGCCTACAAGGGAAGGTATTCAAGCAAGAAGGCATGCATCATGGTAGCAAGGGATTGGGCAGACATGGCCGCGATTCAGGCCATGTCAACCTCCCTAGGTGTACCTATAGATAACCTATAACTGAGAAGAGAAAGGAAAAACCGGCATAGACACCGTAAAAAAAAAACCCTTTCAACAAGAAAGAATTCAAAAATTGTTGCATGCATTAATAAAAATGCTACAGGAAGCAGAGGGGTTGGAACCACGCTCTTTATTAGACGGAAAGAAAGACTACTACAGAAAACGAAATATAGTGCTAAGACATTATTATATAACATTTTTATTAAAATTTTATCATGTACAACACATCTATATTTACAAAATATTTAATTTCATTTTTAATTTAACACACAGTATAATTGACTATATTTTGTTTCTTGTTATGTACATATTACATTTGAAAAGAAAGATCATTATTTTTGTAAATAAGTTGTATTGTGTTTGGCGCTATCTAGTTTCTGCTTCGTAATTAGTGGAACTTAAGTTCTACTATGTGAATTATGTTAAAAAATTAATGGTATCTGTAGAATTACAGTTCTGTAAAAACTCAATCAGAGCAGAACAATTTAGAATTTCATCCAAATGCATAATTAAATCATTATTCTCAACCTAACATATGCTAAGATATCACCATTTTGCAGAACTCTTTGCTAGTTCGACGTATGAATTTATCCAATCAGCGTCTGCCGTTTAACAAAAACACAGTCTCAAGTCACCTCTACAGTGGACGTGGCGAAGACGAGCTTATTTGCCATCTTAAGCAAGGTCTTAATGACTATGAAACGTGATTCGAAATCATGATCTCAAGCAGTGACTATGGAACACAAATATTCAGTCTTAAGGCACACAAGAATAAGACAGTCTTCGTGACGACCGCCTTGTTTGCCTGTGCTTGAGACAGGCTTAAGCGATGTTCATGAAATGGAAACACACACAAACTTAAGACACTAAAAATAAGATTGTCTTGACGAAGCTAGTGCTCAAGATATGTCTATGAATACCGTCCTGAATAGAATATTTCCAAGGCAAAAGTTAAATGAATCACACTGTGGACAGTCTTCTCACAACTGTACAAGACAACCAAGTATAAATATTTCTGACACCAAGAAGTTTACACACACATTAGAGTTTTGCACATACAGTATCACGTTGCGATATTATATTAAACTGTTGTTTTGTTATAAGTAGGGCCAACATTTTATGGTTTTATTTTTTTGTGTACCTTCATTACAAAAAATGCAAGATTTGCATTCTTTATCATTACAAAAAGTTATTATGTAATTTAAACAAAAATGTTTTATTATTTTAAGTTGAACATACTATATTTACACATAAGAATACAAAAAAATACACATAGGCCACTTGCAAAACAATTCAGCAGAAAATCACAAGCACAACAAAAAATACTTCACCTCTGAATTCTTCTGCATGTGCTGCAATGGTAGTTTATTTTTAGGCTGACGCGTGATGCAAGTACATATCATGTGCGCCATGTGTCCTACAAGTGATAAAACCCTGAATGACAGCTACCCAACCTATCCTTAAACAAGATGTATGCCTGAAGACCACAGTTCACCCAAAGCAAGAATAAATTAAATCGCCCCCACCTTAAATAAAACCCCAGAGATATGGGAAAATACCAGTAAACCACACCAGCGAAGTAGCGCCTGAGCTCGCGCAGCCGATACTACCCGCACAAAAGGAATACCTGCTTCCAGCCACCCCAAGAGATGAGAGCAGAGTAAGGCTCCGCCTACGAGGGAGGAGCCACCTCCGCCGAAGCTACCCGATGGACGGAGGCATCCGAGACACCCCCAGCGCAGGAGAACATATGTCCCTGCACCGCCGCAGAATGCCAGTTGATAACAGCAGCTCGCCTTCGCACACGTCGTTCCAAGGCTCTCTGCACTGTCTGCTCTCTTCAGCTCTCCTAACGAGAGATCCACCAGTTGATCACCAACCAACAACGCCGGACTTCTTCAAGCACGCGATTAGACTTGGTTTTCATTAATTTACAACTGCATACAGAACTGATTATTTTCATGATGAATTATGAAAGTTGATTTTCACATAATCTTTTCAATTAATTAAACTTTATTTCCTACACTATTAATTGTGTTATGCTTTGCGTAGAAGATGAAGTAGCTAGAATTTTCTTATCAAGTGATTTTCATATTTTGTTTTCCTGGGTTTTTCATACAAATAGCATGAAATTATGTCTAGTGTTCTCATTTGCTACATCAAAGGGTAATGTGTCACGTAAGTTTGTTTCCTGAAAGTTTTTCCTTAATGCATCACAATTACTCCAGTATTTTTTTTACCTGTGTTCACAACTAAAATTGTAACATTTTCTGAATTACAATTATTATTTTAAGCTAATTTTCTCGTGCTGTATCAGCCAAAGGGACGCGACTAGCGTGGCGTCATTTTCATCTCTGGTAGACGCCACGCACATAGAGAGAGTAAGCGGCACAGTAGGAAGTAATTCAATCATAGCTCACACGGCCGACAAACTTTCATACATTTTACATGTTAATGTTTTATATTGCTTAGAAAGAAAAGTACACCCTGACACTACGTATTATATTTCAAAGATGGTCAAGCTGAACATTGCATCCCCGGCAGTGAGTAAGAGGGAGTGCAAGCGAGCAAAGGCACAAGCAAAGTGAACAGGGACGTACCATGGCGCACTTCTCGCGCTCCTGGGTGAGTTCGCGCATGCTGCTGACATGGAGGTCGGTCTTCTCGTCGCCCCAGCGCCGCTGCACTTCCTCCAGCTCGCGAGTCTTCCCCTCCAGCCTGCATAGAGCGTCCTCCAGCTGCGACTGTGCGCGCGACAGCTGCTTCCCGCCGTTCTCCACCGCCTCCTACCAACACGATGCAATACAGTCGCAGCTGCTTCACAGCCGTCCCAGCACTTTTGAAACCAATATAAAAAAATCTGCAAATGATGCGCACACAGTAGAATACCATTTTACATCCCCTGATTTTATTTCTACTTTATTTGGTCCCTTTAACTGTATTCACAGCAATAAATTTCCCTCTTTTTTACAATTCCCTGCAGTTTGCAACCATTTTTTTGATCCTTTAAAAATGTGAAAAAAAGAGATTTTTTACTATATTTCAACATAAAACCTAAGTTAGACTTCAAGAATGTATACTTGTGTGCTCGTCTCATGATTGTTCCAAAGTAAGAAATGCCGTACCCGTATCGCATTCGACCAAGTTGAACGAGAAGAGAAGCCTCTCATCATGGCAGCAGCCAATGAATAAATAATCGACGTCCGAGCAAGTGAAGAACTTGAATGTCTAGGCTGCTGCCAAATGAATTTGCAAAATTTACGTACTTCTGGCAACAACTTTTCCAAAGCGGAAACAACGCGCCCTCACCTTCAACTGCTTGATTTTCACAGCCATCTGCTTTTTTATTTCGGTGTCGTTTCCTCTGCTGACGCTCAGACATAAGTGGCACAAGTGTTTGAAGTTGTTGGTCTCCAGGATCTGAAGGCTGGTTTGCTGGTGACTGTACGAAACATCGTTCTCAGGTTCGTCCAGCATGAGGAGGAACCTAGGGCCACAAGTTATTTTTAATTAACACAATTAAAAATATTAAAATACACAAATTAAATAAACAAAAATACATTGCGAAACTCTTTTTTTGCACTTCCAAAGGACCCAGGTAAAAAAATTTTGTGAAATGAGTGGAAAGAAGAGATTTGGGCAGCATGTAAGAGCTTGGGCTTTTTAAACCAACAGGCGTGAAGCAAGGTGGATACGGTGAGCAATGGGATGTAATGGTGGGTAAAACGGGAGAACTCCGACGAAACCCGCCGGTCGACGACAACGTCCGACTCATTTCCCAAACACGGAAATCCAAAAATAACGCAGTGAAGAACTGCACCTGGCCTGCCTTGATTGGAGGCGTGTGGTACGAAAACTGCACCACCACGGCACTACAGCCTCATACAAAATGCAAGAAAGCGCGAGAAAAGAAAATATATGCCGTATGATTACTACATTATACCAAAGTAACCAGAAGTAAAATACAGGAAAGTACAATCACCGGCAAGGTCAGCACTCGTGTTGGCGCCTTTCGTCGTACATCTTGTGAATATAGTGTGTTGTGTGAACTGTGACGGAATATCGCACCTCGCGCCGCACTGCTGTTCACTGCGCCACTAGCACAAGGCCTCGCGCGAACTAGCTGAACTCCAGTCCTGCTCATATTGCTAATGTCAGCGCTGTGCAAGTTAGTGCATGAAACCAATGTTTCGTCTTTTAAACTTACAGTCCACTTCACCAACTCAACAGTTCCCAAGGTTTGTCAGAATGCCACGTGATGACGCCAGCAAGGACCTGTAACAATTGCCTTGTGAAGCAGTGTGGCGAGATCTGGGCTGCTGCTGCTGTTAACAAGTTCTTTAGAGTCGATGAGGGTGAAATTAGATGGAAGTGGAGCAGCAGCGGAATGCAGGGGCAGGGAAAATAAGACATCCCTGAGAAAACCTGCAAACCAGCAACATTTTCTGGCACGATTCCCACGTGAGAAAATCAGTATTTAAATAATGTTAACTAATTCTTAAAAAATTATTTATTTATAAAATGACTTTATTTTAGTTTACTGAATGCAAGTATGTAATTTTATTATTAACATACGAAACTGTGTTTAAAAATTAAACGCACAAATTGCCCTCCAAACACCATGAAAAGAAACAAACCCAAATAATACACAAAAAAGTAAGAAAGGAAAAATTCAAAAATTCGCAAAACATTTACTGCACTCTACTGTCATTTTCTGTAACGTCCAGAATGGGACACCTTCGGACACAAGCCTTGGTGTCATCGGACAGGATAGGATAAAGAGACACTGAAATACCAAAGGACACTGTAATTGTAGCAGGACCTGCACTGCGACAAACTGCAGTGTGCCCGGGGCAAGCACGCACGACGAGTCTGCTGTGAAGAGTGGAGAGATTAGGGCAGCTCTTAACATCAAGGTCTTGAGAGCCAACGAGGGTGAAGCGAGGTGAGTATGGAGCAGCGCTGGAATGAAAGGGCGTGGGAAACGGGAGATCCCCGAGTAAACCAGCTGCATCGTCTGGCATGCTTCCCACGTGCAAAATCCCGGAGTGAACTGGCCAGGGATCGAACCTGGTTCGCCTGGGTGGGGGGGCGAGCAGCCACCACGGTCCCACGAGTCTGCAGTGGTTTGCCGTCATCTTCTGCAGTGCACCAGACTTGCCAACAACTTGTACATTCAAAAGCTTGGTTCCAGGAATCAAATGAGGATTTGTGAGGCGAGAGGTGACAATTCCACCCACCACACCAGTGTTTCTCAACAGCCTTGTCGTGGCCTGGCACCGTGCTCCAGCAACAATTACACCCAGCAGTGAGGTTTCTTCTGGACTGTAACTGTTGACTTACTCTGCCCCTATCAGATACAAGAAAATAATCCTCATTTGTTTTACATCTCTTGCTCAAACTAATATGCAAATGTCTAGCAGCCGCTTCGTGGCTGTCTAAGCTAGCTAGGAGTATTGGTTTCTAGTATCGCAAGGTCTGAAAAAAAAAAAGCTTCGAAAAAGAATATAAACTCGCTGGCCGCCAATTCTTTGTTCATTAATTCTTTATTTCACTATCATGTCTACACTTCGCCACCCAGGAATGCATCCTTCATAAAACAGAATATAATGTTACTACATAACTTATACATACAAAAAGAAGTACCTAAATATGAACTGGTAATACATTCTTTTGCTCACAGCCATGCCACCCTCCTTTCAGCAGTTTAATCAAGTGTTGTTATTATTGTGTGGTATTGTAAAATGTGGCAATAACATTATTTGAACAATATGTTTCCTCTAGCCAAGAACTAATTCGGCATGCGCCACGACTGTGAGCTCAGCATTGTTGGAACAGTATGAACTTGAAAAATTTGAAAGGCTTTTACAAGTAAATTTGGTGGGGGCGGGACCCCGTCGTATAAAAAATAAGTTTATTGGGCCACGGCCTCAGAAAGGTTGAGAACCACTGCAGAACTCAAAGGAGGTGGTGGTTTCATATTAGGGATGGTGGGAAATGTGTTCTAGGATGCCAATAAAAGATCTGAACTGATCGACTAGCCGGGTGCTGGGAGCGCGGGGCTAGGGCGAGCTGCCGCTCCGTCTCACCGGCTGACAGACTGATGCTCGCCGTCGCTCCCACACTCCGCCAGGAGCCGCAGCAGCTCCCCGGGGAAGCGATCAAAGTCGACGAGCAGGCCCTGCTGGTGCTTCAGGTCCTTGAAGTCGTCCTCGGTGAGCGCCAGGCCGTACAGGAAGAACGGGTCGTCGTCATCTGTCAGCTGGACCGTCAGGCTCTGCAAGCACATGCAGGTATACGCTGTTCAACCTTGACCGAGCTCTTTCAAAAGCCCTGCCTGGGAGCAACTCTTATTTCTCATGTTGTATATAAAGTTAATGCTGCCGTGGACCATCTCATTTTATTCATGTATCATTCAAGAGAAAAAACTGTGTGAAATTTTCAGGAATGTAATTTCATTAATAATCATATGTGTTACCAAAATAATTGCAAAACCTCTGTCTAAGGATAGGAATTTTTTTTAAGATAAAATTTAAAGAATTCTTATGCTCACAACATCTTTTCTATTAAAAAACATAGATATATAATTCAATTACGTAAATACGTCTGTAACGTACATGTATTGTTTGCACTGTATCTGTATACAACTTTCGATCCCTAGCCGAGGGATCCAACGGAGTGCAGTAATAAAATAAGTAAAATAAAACATAATCTGGACATTATGTGTAAAACAGACACTGATGCCAGTAGACATAAATTTATAAATTACACACCCAATACAAGTTAAGTCATAGAACTTGATTTATTAATCCGCTGCGAACTTAACTGGGAGCCTGCTTGCGAGAGTGAATATGGGCAGTGATTTTCTTTACAGGTTTATTTTAAAAATGCTTACTTTATCATTAACAACCGACCAATAAAATTAAAATAAGGGCATTCCTAGATAGTATTTTTGCTAACTTTGTGAGCAAATATTTTGTCAGCACGATGCATTACTGTTTAGCAATTTTTTACACCGTAAATTTATATCTGAATGGTGTGTGGAAGTCTGAGTGTTTCAGGGTTTGAGGATTGTCGGAACTGAGTTTGTTCTTTGGATGTGTCCTCATTTACAGGTAAACTGGCTATGAAGATATAGGGAAAATATGGGGTAAAATCACTAAAAAATACTCCTGACTATCGTTTTTGTGGTTTATAGGCATAATACGTTAATGCTGCAAGTAAATTCGTGTTCTCTGCAATTAGTTGAATCAAAATATACCACTTTTCTGGATTTTTTTTTATTTTCCGAAAAGCCCCTATTTCTTGCATTTACCATATATATATAAACATAAACACACACACACATATATATATATATATATATATATATATATATATATACACACATGTGCACACACGCACACAAAAGCCGAAGATGCAGATGTGCATAAATGTAGAGGTGCAAAGCGTAATCAGACAAAATATAGATTGTGAAGAACTCTTGCAAATTTAAGTGTGGAGAGCTGGTCAGGTTATACAGGCTGATGGATGAAGAGGGGAGGATGGGGGCAGTTGGGTTGNGGGGGTGTACAGAGGGAGAGGTAACAACTGTGTTAAGCGGAGCGGGGAAGGCAATCCATGTTAGTGAGGTCGGTGAGGGAGTAGAATTTATTGCGGGAAGAGGTAGCATAAGAGTAAAAGGTGGTGGGAAGTTCAAGAAGGGCCTGGAAAAGCAGTGAGGGGAAGGGGGGCATGAACTTGCCAATAGGCAGCAGCCCAAT
Organism: Clitarchus hookeri; assembly: GCA_002778355.1. Taxonomy (NCBI): domain Eukaryota; kingdom Metazoa; phylum Arthropoda; class Insecta; order Phasmatodea; family Phasmatidae; genus Clitarchus; species Clitarchus hookeri. The sequence goes on along the minus strand of NQII01005149.1, from coordinate 128,203 downwards.
AGCAAGTATAGCATTATTATTACTACTTATTCAGAGGCCATGAACTTCTCATGCACGAAGGAATTTTACTGCACGTTTGATGTGTGGACTCATTTCTCATGGGATTTCCGTTACATTACAAAATAATAATTATTTTTAAACTTCCAATATACATCCCTGACAAAGCTGAGATGTTATGAATTAAAACAACTATATACCACTAATAATACAGGCAATCTTAAGTCGCGTAACAGCAGCTTTAGAATGTTTTTGTTTACTAAAAGAAGCCAAAACTTAAGTCAAACGGAAATTATGCACCATTATGTTCCCGAACAATTTACCTGTCCAAACACCTGGTTGACACTTTGAATCAGTTCCACTGAAATTCGTAAATTCTTCTGCTTTTCCTCCTTGCATTTTGATTTTACGTAGAGTCTGTGTATTTTTGAATACAAACATTCCGGCTTTCCTCCTTGACCTGTCATTACTGTTACACGTAATGTGTCGAAACATTACAAATACCGATCATAAACTCTCCCATTGCTATCATTAGCCAAGCTGAGCTGTTTATTTTATTTTCACTTTACCCTCCAAAATACTGAAAAATAAACATTCATATTTTTTTTTTGTGGTAATGTGGCCATTGGCCAACAGGGAAGCCCACGGCCAAAAACAAAAAGAGGAGAATGAAGGAGAAATGATAGACGGGATCACAAATACTACTCTTCTCGGTAGAGGCCCATCAACCATGGACGGACACGACAAATATAAATAAACATTCCTAGATCTCACTTTACGCCAATTAAATCGGCGATACTCAAGAAGACAATATCTGAACACAGCATTTATGGTTCAGACGTTGGAAAAATTTAAAATTTATCGAAAGGCTATTCATAAAAAAAGTAAAAGGATAAAACTTATTCCACGAAATTGTGTGAACTTCGACTTATCTTGTGTGAACATATTACATTACAGACTACACTATAGACCATTTGACATTGCAGTCGTGTACCTTTGGGGTAGGTCAATGTTGGGTGCATGTGAAGAAGACGAATAAGCGAACCTAACACTTCTGCAAAACTACGTCTATTGGATTTGGGGTGAGAAAACCATAATTTTACGAAAGGGACACGAGGTTGAGCTCACATAAAATACTTATCTCCAAGGGAACCGTTTTGGCGTTTTGTGCCGCCACCTGCTGGTTTATTGTGCCATCAAGAGCAGCACGCTGGAATCGACGGAGCTTTACTGTGAGGACGTAGGTCGTAGAGTCCCTGCTGAGGTTGCTCTATTGGTAGTATGATGAGAGGGCCAGTGGGCGCTGCTGAGGGGCACGTTGTTGTGAGGCATGTGGTCCCAAAGAGTTCGTTTGGAGCAGCAGGGTGGTGTATCGTTCTAATTCCTGATCTCGTCATTTATTTATTAGATTCCATAAATCTTGCTTTTGAACTCAGTAAGATTGACGTGCCGATACTAGCCACCCAGAGGCCTCGTCTACCTAAAGTGTAATTAATGTACACCGTGATTTGTAGTGTACATACATGAAGTCACTTCCAACAAACAATTTGAGAACAACACCCGAACTCTATGGCTACAGATTGATGATAGAAACTTTCAATATAAAATAACCTATTTCTTGTCAATGCCTTCCTTTAAGTATAAATTAAAAGCAGTGTACTGACTGTATATTTAAACCCCACAAGATCTGTATCTAATAATCTTATTGTGAAATGTAACCAATGAAAAAAGTTATTGTTTGTTGTAATCCTGATTTACTATATTCTACATGGTATATATTGTATGATTTGTAATCAATCACCTTCAGAGATCTCAACCCAATTTTAGTTGATACAGTAAAGGGTATGGGCTTTCACTGGCAACTTGTAGGGATTTCTGGTCACCTCTTCTGCACTCGTCCTTCTGTCTTAGGAGCCTCCCATACTTCATCTGCTCAGCAATCGTTGAAGTGCTCATACGTCAACGCGGTAAAAGCCGCGAGAGAACCATATTGGCCAGGGGCCTTATTGAAAGTTATTCCAATCGTTTCCTGTCGACATAAATAATCGTGTTGACTCGAATTTTCAGTTACTAACTAAAGGAGCTATTGTAAGGGCATTTACGTGTTCGTTTGACGTCACTGTGAATTTGAATTCTGAACATTCCAAGCATAAAAAAATTAATAATTCAGATTTCTGCACATACAAATTTTTCCTGGTAAAAATCTTGAGCTTCCGCTTGACTCCGAGACGTAGAAAATTGTCTTTTGGCACGCGTTCTTTGCTTGGTTTTTTATACGCTTTAAGCGCCTTATTATTCCTCGTGTGTTATCTAAGAGCAAGTGCACCCAACAAAATTAATATTTTACGGTGAAGTTCAGAATTTTTTGTGATTATATTAATTGTTTTTTTCATGTAATTTAANTTATTATTCCTCGTGTGTTATCTAAGAGCAAGTGCACCCAACAAAATTAATATTTTACGGTGAAGTTCAGAATTTTTTGTGATTATATTAATTGTTTTTTTCATGTAATTTAACGTTCTTTTTGTTCAGTATAAGAAAACAAGTGTCTTAGTATTTTCTGTTTGGTTATGTCGGTTTTTAGAAACAGTGGTTAAGGTTTTTTTATATTTACAGTGGCGTTTGTGTGATATGGCACCGCGACTACAGGCAGCTTGGTTTTGATTTTGTGGTGTTATCAATCACGTGATATGTGTGGCCGCAGCGAGTTGTTAGTATCGTCAGTTCAAGCAGTGCCCTTGTGGGGAAATGTATTTATTTCATTATTTTTATCACGTAATAGTCGCCCTCGTAACTAGTTCAGTAAAGTAGATCAAGAAGTTATAAAGCGATCTTCGCAGAAGGTTTCTGCAATGGCTCTCAGGAAAGTGAGAGGTAACCTGGAGCGTATGTTTGATAAGAACCTGACAGATCTGGTCCGTGGAATACGAAACAACAAGGATAATGAGGTACATATTCAATTTTTAGTCAACATATGTTAAGTAAATCGTTTTTATACTTTGTATTCCTTACAATTGTAGTTTCCTTATGTACTATGTTACTGCTTTATAATTCGGTGTATCGCTACATCAGCAATTCAAGTCACATGTTAGTGTGAAAGAGGGTTACACTAAGCACTTCTTTAACATGCTTGTAACTAAAGTAAACAATTGTTATCATTGTTAAGATAGTATACTAATATATGCAAGACCGTCTCTCAATATAAAATCTCCTGATTATACAGCTCTATATTACATATTTTATTGAGGTATTGGTAACAAACCTTGTAGAACACAACTGTGTACTTTGTGCTTCTTACTTATTGCTAGTGCATAGTTAGGTAACCTCTCTCATTTACATTGTGNGTAAACAATTGTTATCATTGTTAAGATAGTATACTAATATATGCAAGACCGTCTCTCAATATAAAATCTCCTGATTTTACAGCTCTATATTACATATTTTATTGAGGTATTGGTAACAAACTTTGTGGAACACAACTGTGTACTTTGTGCTTCTTACTTATTGCTAGTGCATAGTTAGGTAACCTCTCTCATTTACATTGTGTGTCCTCCTATAAAATAACCCCATTATAATCTTTGCTCCAGGGGATTCAATGGAATGGTATTTCTGTTACATAAACTTTTCTGTTTAGACAAAGGTACTTGAATAATTCAATTTCTCGTTAAATAAATAGACCTATCATAAGTATGAGTACGTTAATTTACTGGACCACAAGCTGTCTTGTTCTCCAGTTTTATCTGCAAGAAATAAACATTTTTATAATAAGAGGTGGTTTGTGGCCTATGTTGTTTGAGGAGTTTCTACTTATTTTTTATCTTCCGTAATTTCGGTGCGTCTCTTTGGTGATGCATTAAGCATGATTGGCTGTCATTATGTTTGCCACAGGCTGTACCATAATCAGCTTTATAGAGTGTGGCTTTCACCATTTAAATTGACATCCAATTCTTGTGGATAGGGGAGAGGTTCTTTCACTAGTTCATCTTCTCTCCCTTTGGTTGATATCCCATTTGACAATTGTGTGGAAATGGTAATAAATACTTATACCGTATGTTAGAAATGTAAGCTGTTATTGAGTGTCTTCCCTGCAAATAGGATAGTCATTGATATGTAAAGTGTGGTTTGAGTCCAATTGTCTGCATTGTATTTTATATTGAAAGAAGGTATGTTCATTGACTTGTGGCCAAATTAAACTTTTAAAAAGATGTAGGCCTACGTCTAATGGCAACGTCTGACACCAGGTGAATTTGTTTGGTAGTAGTTGGCATCTTTCGTAGCATTAAAAATGTAAGATATTCAGAGATGACCAACTTAACACCAAACTAAACAAATTATACTAAGTACGTCACTTCAAATACCATTTGTGGGGGCTGCGGTGGCCAGACTATCTCGCCTGCCACCTAGGCGAACTGGGTTTTATTCCCGGCGGTGCCGCTCTCGAATTTTTACAAATGGGAATCGTGAAGGACATGTCGCTGGTCGGCAGTTTTTCTCTGGGATCTCTCGCTTCCCCTGCCCTTGCAGTTCAGTGCTGGTCCATACTTGTCTCGCTTCGCCCTCATTGGCTCTCAAGGTCTCTTATGTTAAGAGCAGCCCAAATCTCTCCTCTCTCCACCACTAGTTGGGAATGTTTCAAGTTCACAGGTATTTTCTTCCTTATGCTAGGCCTATGCATGTTGTCTATGCATATGGTAATTATTAAGTTTAAGGGCTTTTCTGAAAAAAAAAACAAAAAAAATTAAAAATTATGATATATTTCTACTCTGCTAATGATGCAGAACACGAATATACTAGGGGCATCGCTTTAAAATAAGTGCAACATATTTTAAAAAATTGAACAAGTTTGTGAGATGACTGTTTCCGACAGTTTGTTTACGTTTATGAACGAAACGTTTTATGCCAACAAAAGTTGTTTTAATGAATTCAGCATAGCTTACCTAGTTGATATTGAAGCGGCCGTAGTGTTAAAATAAGTAGAACATATTAAAAAAAACTTGCGAAATATGTTTGTTTGTGTCTATTAACGTCAGAGGAATTATACCAGCCCCCTACCTAGGTGAGTCAATTTACATTCTTTTGGTGTGTTTTACGGTTCCTTTAAATCCCTGCAATCCTACATTCGTATTTTAGTGTAAAACCCAAACATCCTAGGTTAGTGTAAAACCCAAACATCCTAGGTTAGTATAAAACCCAAACATCCTAGGTTAGTGTAAAACCCTACTATCCTAGGTTAGTTTAAAACCCTAACATCATAGGTTAGTGTAAAACCCAACAATCCTAGGTTAGTTTAAAAATGTAAAATAGTGATTCGCCCATCGTGGGGTTAGGTTTTGTTAGGTTAGGTGGGCACATATTACGAAATTAGTCGGACGTTAATGCCCCTAGTATATTCGTGTTCTGCATCATTAGTAGAGTAGAAATATATCATAATTTTAAATTTTTATTGTGTTTTTCAGAAAAGCCCCTAAACTAGATAATTACCAAATTATGATGCTGCTCATGTAATTCAGTCTAAAGAAATGAAATGTTTTTTGCAATATCTACATCCATCCTTACAAAATCTAAGGGGTAAAAGGAGAAAGCTAGAAATGTAATAGTATAATTCCTTCAAACTTGTAAATTGTTCATTAATTTGCATCACATTATTTACTCTAGAATGCTCTGTAGAAGAATGGAACAAAGTTCAAAAAAATATTTGATTTCCACGACGGCTTCAGTGCTAAGCTCTTGAATGACTCGTAATTGCCACAGAGAAGTTTGCCTTGATGAAAAGTTTATTATTTCATAAATTAAAAATTTATTTTGGCAGACACACAGTTAAAATGACCAATTCAAGCGACTGGAGGTGGACATCTTACAGTTTGCGTCAGCATAGTAGGCGGGGAAGGTGGGCGTTGTCGGTGGCGTCATTCCAGGCGCCAGGGAAGCTTCATTCATTCCTTCATTCAGTGGCGTCGGCTACTTCAAAGATATTTAAAAAAATTGAAATTTCAGGCGCCTCGTGCGATTTCTTAATAGATCCATGCATGCTAACAACTTTACAAATGTTCCCTGGTCCTGCATACTAATTTATTTTACTTTAGGAAGAAATGGCGATATTTTGCCTAGAAATAGACTTTTAACATGTCTGGCTTCTTTGAAGTAAGAACCGAGTGTGTTCTGAAACCTAAATCATAAAAGGAGCTGTAATGTTGCCCTCGGCAACCAAATAAATAAACATAACTCCACAGGGAATTTGTCTAATTATTCCTATAAATGGAAGGATGGCCTTACCTTACATTTACAGATATTTAAACATAAAAGCAAAGCTTAAGTAATAAGAAATGTAAAAAAAAAATATAATATAAAAACTCAAATAACAACCATGTTAACAAAAATTTTAATTTAAATTCTGTACCATGGTCAATACAAACAAAACTATACATATATTCTGGAATATTATCATATTTCACAGGCTGTAGATTCGCATCTTCCTAGGTCCACAGCAGGGCGCGATGAAGATTGTTCCTTTGCCTAGCGATGCCATCGTAAAGCTATTAANCGCATCTTCCTAGGTCCACAGCAGGGCGCGATGAAGATTGTTCCTTTGCCTAGCGATGCCATCGTAAAGCTATTAATTGTGATTAGAAGTTTTCAGAAAATGATGGTTAAATAACATAATCATGGAAAATTACGTTCAATAATCCCGGAAACATTTCTATTAAGGAAAACTATTAACAAAAGTTGCAGCCTCCGCTTTGCAAGTTAAGCGTAATCAGGTAGTGTGCGCACACAATTNAGGAAAACTATTAACAAAAGTTGCAGCCTCCGCTTTGCAAGTTAAGCGTAATCAGGTAGTGTGCGCACACAATTCTTTGAAATAGGCCTACACATACTTTCTAGGAGTGGCTGGACCTGAAAACAGTGTGCTCAAGTGTGTTCATTGCCAAGAGATTGATATGCGAACCAGCAGTAGATGATGTTGGTGCACTTATCTGGTCTGTTATTATTCGCCAGTCGTCTTACAAACAGAATGCACTGTATGTCTAAGTTTCTGCTGGTTATTACAAACCCACTCTTGTGTGGTTCATTTGTTTAAATACGAACATGGCACAAAACATAACCCTGATTCATAAACATGCCACTGCCGTTATAACTTTGTGATAACACTTCACCTGCTTTATTTTTTTCACACATCCCCTATGCATCCCCTTTCATCAGCGGAATTTCTGAAGACCGCCGCCTAAATGATGCAGGGAATGCGATAGCTGTATGTGGCGTCATCCTACTATGAAATAAAGAACCACTTCTGCAGCCAGTGTTCGGCAGAAAATTTTCTGCCGTGGAGTCTTAAATAGATAATTTACTTTTTTTTATAAAAAAAAAATGAAAAAGTCAATTTTACCAGACTCATTAATGTAGGAATGCTGACAAGTGATGTATAGTGACCAATGTTGAAACTTGTAATTAATTTAGAGCTAAATAAAAATTTTGATTTTTAATTTGTATTCTAGAAAATTACATAGCATTAAATTAGTTTGTAATAAGTACAGTTGTAAAATTTATACAGTGGTAAACACGTGACACTTCTGCCTTGTTTAGACAGATGCTATTTGGGTCAGCATTTTTTACTGCTATCAGTGGTGCCAACGTGCAAGTCATGTGAGTTTGCCTTTCTTTCCCAGGCCAAATACATTGCCCAGTGCATGGAGGAGATCAAGCAGGAACTGCGACAGGACAACATCTCTGTCAAGGCCAACGCTGTGGCGAAACTGACCTACGTGAGTACCAGCGCACTTTCCCGCCACCACCATGTCGTACCAGCCGTGTGAGGTATCGAGCGATGCGTACACTTTGCATATTGTGGGTATTGACATTGCAAAGCACCAAGGTGAACCAGGTTCGATTACCAGCGGGATCGCTCCCCAGATTCTCGCACATGGGAATTGTGCCGGGCGATGCCGCTCGTCGACAGGTTTTCTGTGGGTTCTCCTGTTTCCCCCGCCCTTGCATCTGGGTCCCGCTCCATACTCAATTCTTGTTACCGTCTTTTGCTTCCAAGACCCCAATGTCAAAGAGCCGCCAAAATCTCTCCATTCCACTTCACATCGCGAAGTTACCTGTAGTCGTCTTGTATTTAACTCTCATTCATGGGTCCTCTTTTACACCCCTTGTTGTGTAACCAAACATTGTGTTCATAAAAGGTTTTGGCAGGGGCGGCTACAAAGCAGCTTTTCAGAGGGGGCTATAACACACACTGAATCGCTCATATCACCCAGTGTAGTAATGGTCACGGCAGTTGAGCCAATAAGATGCTACGGTTTGGTGAATCAGTTGAATGAACTGGGGAAAATGCTTTGAGTTTGTGGAATTCGCAGCATTCCATTGAAAATCAGTAAAATTTAGTCATCGTAGCAACACGTAAACATCCATTAATTTCCAGAAGAGCCATTTTCGCAGGTTTTCGTTGGGCTGGGCTCGGTTCATTTTCACAGTTCCAGCTCTCGAGTGCACAGAGTTCTGTAATCGCAGGAACTACTACCATAAAATAGGGACACAGGAGTGAACAGGGACAAGACTTTTACTTAATACAAATTATTTCACAACAATTTTGTCTCCAAAATTTTACATAGATGGATTTTACGTCAACAGCAATTCTGTTTTGATATCTTTTATTTAAAATATATGGTAGCATATTGTAACACTTTATGCAGTGGTTCCCTATCCACCCTTGAGGGTGTATTTAATCCATTTTACTGTAACAAACAAGTGTTAATGAGGGGGTAGTACCATAACAATATATTTTTTTATTACTTTAATTTTATAGCTACGCAATCCTAATTTCCACGAAAAGATTATCGAGCGTGTTATACTGTATTTCAGTATTCTTCATTTGCATTTCAGGTTTCCTTTGTTTGTTGTTTGCATGGCTTTGTGAGAATAAATTTCTGACTTTACTGGACCAATCAGAATTAGGACACTCCGATTGTGACCGTCTATGAATCTCTGATAGGTACCTTTGCGTAACAGTTAAAATCAACCTATAATAACACTGATGTGTATATGAGCTGAAGTTTTTTGTAAAATACAACTAGACATGAAATATTTTCACAGACGTCAAGGATTCCTATTTATAGTTAATTTTTAAAATATGAGCAAAATTTTGTTTTCAGTTTTTGACCTCTGGGGGTAGTAATATAAAATAAATTCTGGAATCAAAGTGTAGATATTGTAAACAGGAATTAGAAATTACACAGAGCGCTCTTTCTTCATACCTCCATCCCTTCTTGTAATCTGAAATATTTGTTTGGAGCTCAGGAAGGGTTATCGACCCTCCCCTCCCGCTGGAGCTGCCCCTGTTGGTTGTTGTGGCTTAGGTAGATCAGATGCTGGTTCAAGTGCAGCACAGCTCCTATCATGAATCAACATTTCTGAGCACCAAGTCTGTACTCAAAGTGGTCCGGAGCCTCCTTTAGCTTTCCAAGTTGTGTTTCCTCACAAGAACAATGTTACATCTGTAGGGTAGTCCCACGGCTGCTTCAGATTGACGATTTTTCATCATGTCGTAAATTGCGTTTGGGAAAAACGATTGAGGACATGAAGATGTGACTGATTGTTTCCTTTAGTGGCACAGGTGATAATTTTATAAAAAGTTAATCATCATTGATGTCAAGTGATTCTTTTTAAAAAGTTGATCATTGTTTGTCGTAAGTGTGAAATTGCGAAGATTAATTCCAGTGGCAGTGCCCAAATCTAGTAACTCTTTATGTGATGTGTTCTTGGAGGTGCCATCAAACTATGAGAAAGCCATTGATATAAATATTTATTTTACCAGAACCTGAGAAAATTAAAAATTGTTACATGGGTCACGCAATGTAATTAATTTACTGGAATCATTGGTTCGAAACAGAAAACTTTATTACTAATTGTACATCAGTTATGCATTGACTTTAACACAAATCAATATCCAGAAATCATTCATAACTAATAGGCATCCGGACGTTCTTAAAACAGTTCATTAATACTACTCAAAATGTAAACTTGCTAAAAAGGCAGTTATTGAACATGGATAAAGATTTGTGGAAGAAGGAGAAATTAAAACAGAAAGATGTAAGAAGTGCATTTATTAGCTCACAGTTTCTGAAGAGGTTTCTAATTTGAAATCTGTAGAAGATGCTTTCAGTTCCACTTTGGATAAGGCAACGCTTCTCGATTCTTGTGATGTTATTTATTGTTTAATAAGCCAATAAAAACCTTTTGACAGATTTTTGTACAAGTCCCACATGGGTACTTTTAATCCAAAACAGTTTTGTTTTGTACAAAAATATATATTGCTTAAATTATATAAATACAATTTTGCTCTTGCTGTTATTTTCAAGTTGTGTATTTGGAGTAGGCTTTCAAATTTTTAAATTTGCCATAAGGGACACTTCCTACAGCTTGACACACTTCTGATCCCACAGAAATAATAAAGACAAATTGTTATAAAACTGAAAAGTTTTAAATACTAGCTGTGATTTGCATAAGTCAGTATTATACATCAGTGAACATTTTCTGTAAACTTACGTAAGGAAATATTAGTTGCAAATACAGTTGTAATTCAATGTGATTTGAATGTCTGCTTTATTTGGCTTTAAAACAGATGGCACGAACACACATTGGAAGAAACGTTACTGTGCACATCTCAGCAAGCGCTACTTCCACGAATGCACTTGTTGATGAACGCCACCTGACGGCATACATTTTAACTATCTGTGGTCACTGGGTTAGAGCATTAGAATAAACGTACCTGTAATGGAAGTGGTAAATTACTGACGCTGGGTTTATGAATTAATATTCAGTTTATTTTCAAAATAGTCTGAGATACAGGATATATTATGTCCTGCCACATGTCCATATAGGATAATTTATTTTCCCAAGGATATGGGACAATATATATGTACAATACGGGATTTCCCGTAACCCTAATTAGTACATACTGGGTCGAGTGTAAGTGCGGTGTTGTGCTTGTGTGTGCGACAGCTCCAGATGCTGGGCTACGACATTAGCTGGGCCGGCTTCAACATCATCGAGGTGATGAGCTCCGCCAAGTTCACATACAAGCGCATCGGCTACCTGTCGTCGTCCCAGTGCTTCCACACTGACACTGAGGTGCGTAACTATGTCCCCACTCTGTTCCTTCCACGTGTCATACCGTATGGAAGAGTGTAAAGCCAGGACTAAGGAAAATCTGCGTATTTGTTCATGTAGCAGGGAGGCAGTAGTTCGAACCTAACTCACCATCTCACAAAAATTTCTAGGAATGGGTTGTGGTTCAAAGGCACTGTCCTATCATCTTAAGTCTCGATGTATACTGCACAACATATTTTTTTCTTTAGTCCTTCTAGTAGTTTAATTAAGCGTTCACTTTTTCATTGTCACGTAATGTTTAGATATGTGTAAAGGAAATACTATTTTAAAATTACTCTTTTCACTATAAAAAAAATGTACAAGTTTTATGTTTTGTTGTTTTGTTTATAATATTCCGCTGTTTTTGAACAACACATACTTTCTGAAATGTCAAGATTTTTCATTAAACGTTTGTTAAGGTCAAACCTTAATAAAATTATTTTTAATTTTCCTCTTACTGTCATTAAAATTTCAGCATATTTTTCAGTTTCATTTCATAAAAAATATTTTGGCTTGTTGGAGAATATAAATCGTGTAGGAGGACTCGGAGGGTCAATGGCAAAACAATTATGGTGCTATTCCCTAAATTTAGTTAAAAGGATGCCAGAATGAGAATGAATGGGCACCCAAACTGGTTTTGTTTCTCCATATTCTATACAATCTCTAGTGAAGTATTATAATGTACGTACAGTATACGTCTTTGCCTCTGGGTTATACACTTTTCTGTATCTGTAAGGCAGCATGTAATTTAAGTTTTGATTGCAGCAAAATTAAACTTATAAGGGAAGCAAACCGGAAGAAGGGTGTCCCTTTCCCCCAAGTTGGAAATGTTTTGCCACTGGCTCGTGGGTATGGGAGGATAAAGTATGGAAAAGGGGGAGAGAGAAGGGACTGAGAGGTGTTGATGTGTGGTGCTTCAGTTGCTGATGCTGACGACAAACATGATCCGCAAGGACCTGAACAGCCAGAACCAGTACGACGCGGGGCTCGCCCTCTCCGGCCTCTCCTGCTTCATCAGCGCCGACTTGGCCCGTGACCTCGCCAACGACATTATGACGCTGGTAAGCCCCTCCCTTGTACTGTCTGCTCCACGTAGGGACACTCGAGCGCACTGGGCCGTGTTTGTAATAAGGGTATGCCGCCATGCTTAATTTCACATAAAAGGACTCTTGCAGTACGCGTTAGGTATGCATCATAAAAATCACTAGGTTTTCCAATTACATTCTGTTCGGCCAGCATGGCGGATTTCAAAAACGCAAGTTCCCGGTGTTACCCTGCGATACAAAAGAGCCGAATTAGCTTTTTGTTTGTGGGAGATTAACGTACAGTAGAAAGAAGTGCTTCTGCTATAACCTTTTAATAGGTGTCGGTCACCAGGAGGGGAGGTTTGGTGAGACCAGCGCCGGTTCCACCGGGAACTTGCCCCACGTAGGGTTGGGAGGCAAAAATACCGTCCTGAATATCCAGTGATGCACAAGTTTCATCCTCCCACTTTTGCTACAAGGATTATGGGTCATTGATTTTATGTGGCACCATTCATTTCAATTTTCACAGAAACGGGTGTGTGGACGTACCTGTCTGCAGCTTTATGCAGGATGCAAATGTTATTAACGGAGTTCTTTCAGGTGCAAATGAAATTCACCTCTTAAGGTTACAGGAAAATTCTTTAGATATATATGTACAAATTAAGTGCATTATGTTCGTGTACAAATATGAACACGGACAAATTTTCTTAAAGACAAGAAGCATACTCTTATATTCAGTGTCCGACCACTTAACAATAGCTAATCTGCTTTGGCAATAATTCCAGTAGAGTACAAAAGCCACATAAAAATACATGCTTAGTTGTAAATAGAAGTAATATAAAACTGTTTAGCAACAGTAAATTAGATTTTGAATAGAAAATAGTTTACATTATTCAAGGGAAAGTGGAAATATTATTTGAGGGAATATTTTCACATTGTGCTTAAATGGAAAAAAATATCAAAATTACCTCAAATATTGATTTTGTTTTACTTATTTGTTCATTTTTATTTGGAGGTGGGATTTGGTTGCAAATAAAGCCCTTGTGGGCTGTATATAAGCCCCAGTTTGACACATCTGCTGTATGTATTAACTGCCAAGAACTGTATATAGGTATTAACTGCCAAGAATTTGGCCAAGATAAGCTTTTATTTAAGTTTCAAAATAACGTTTCCTGCAAAACCACCTGTCCCAGTAATTTGTGGGCAAACAAATTTTTTCCAGTGGACCAAAGCAAAAATGTGAGGGTTGTCATTTATTTGAGTAAATATATTATAATAGTAATTTAATTCAAATTTATATATATAAAACACTGTTTCCAATAAATATTTGTAAGAAGTGGAAAGTGATGGTTGGGTTGGCTGGTTGCAGCTGACGTCGACCAAGCCATACCTGCGGAAGAAGGCCGTCCTCATGATGTACAAAGTATTCCTGAGGTTCCCCGAGGCGCTGCGACCCGCTTTCCCACGCCTCAAGGAGAAGCTAGAGGACCCAGACTCCGGTGAGTTTCCCTCCAAATGTTGGAAACTAAGATTTTAATGGCTCAAAGCACATGTTCACCATGCTGAGTGCTAAACACATGATAAAATTTGCGAGTTCAATGACTTGCAGGCTAGACTCCGCAGTCCTGTGTACAATCAAGCAAATACTCGTCGGTCACTAGCTGTCCAATGGATTGCAATGATTTGGCAAGCATTTTTTTGCATGCTTATTATTTGTTCAAGTTTCTCCAAGGAGGGTTGAATAACGCATGTACCTATTACAAACTGAACACAAACATACGATGCTTTGGATTCTGGCTTGACCCCGAGGAAAATGTGCAAATTCTTCAGGTCTCTTCTCATTGCCAATCTCCTCTTCCCCTCCTCTCGTTTGTCCATCTTCGCCTTACGTCGGCGCTGCAGTAGTCGGACTACTCGCCTCGCGACGAGATGATCAATGTTCCAGACCCAGTGGTATCACCCTGATTTTTTGCATGGAGAAACATGGTGAGCACATTTCCTCTGCCTGGCGGGTTTTCTCAGAACATTCCTGTTTTCCTTGCTCTTGCATTCTGTCATTACTCCATCTTCACCTCATTTTGCCCACACCGGCATCCAAAGCACCAAACAAAACTTCAACTCTTCACCTTACACTTGTATTATAGTCCATCCACGGTTACTTACAACTTTTCTGAATCCCTGCTAAAGCTCTACTTCCAAGATATTCCTCCGCCTCATGCAAACAAAGCTGAACAGGTTAGAAAATTACACCAAATGGACAACGTATCACATTTGTGTGCACTCGNCATTTGTGTGCACGCAGTACAATTATATTTTTCGTAAGAACTATTTCCTACTAGTCATTACCAACACCAACACACCTATTTTCCTTCTGGTTTTATTCATGTTAATCATAAGTGAAATGTTATGAGAAGAATGTAAGTAAAAGTTATATTTAACCAAAATTAAGATACTTTTATTTTAACTCTAGTATAAAGTGCTTGTGATGTGTGAAATATTTGGGAAACAAGGAAGCACGTTATGTATGGAGTGATTTTTAAAAAGTCTGGTTCAAAAAGTGTGAAGGAACCGCGAATAGACTATAGTTAATAATCTCCGTGGTCAGGTCACACCCTTTTGCTCACGATGTTTCTGCAAGAAGCTTTCTACGAAGCTGTTCAGCAGGACGTGACCTAACTGTTGTGTGTTCTCGGGCAGGCGTCCAGTCGGCAGCAGTGAACGTGGTGTGTGAACTGGCTCGGAAGAACCCCAAGAACTACTTGAGCCTGGCGCCGATGTTCTTCAAGCTCATGACTACCTCCACCAACAACTGGATGCTCATCAAGATCATCAAACTGGTAAGTTATTTGGCTGTTCGTTGCTTGTACGCTCGCTCGTTCACTCACTTGCACTCTGTTCGTTGTAATTTTATCTGTTTCCATATATAGTAGACTTACGCCCGGTTGCACCGTTGTGGTTCAGCAATGATCTAGGATCAAATACCGGTTTGATCCTGGTTCAACACATTTGGCTGTTGCACCATTGTGTTCGGCGCACCGAACCAATATCAATTTGAACCTAGCCTTGAACCGTGCATTTTGGCGGTTCAGGAGGATGATCTCGGATCAAGTATATATGAGTGCTTTATCTTAAAATGTCAAAAGTTATATAGAAAGGCAAATTTGTTTTAAAAATAGCATAAACGTTTAAATATTTGGTATTTAAGCTCTGCTTGGTACATAAAAATACATTTCAAGTGTTTATAAAGTGAGCAGGGAGGAATAAAAGTCTGTTGAATATAGGTTTTGTGAAGATAAAAGCACGGTTAAATATATTTATTTACTATACATAAACTTTGTAATACTGTATTAAAAAATGGATTAGATTTTTTTTTTTACTGTTATAAAATATAAATTTGAGACATTTTTCAAAGGCTTATGAGACATTTTTCGAAGGCTTATGATACAATCCACTTATGTAGTTAAAGGTAGTATTAATGTTTTGTAAAGAGAGAATGAAATTCATGCTTATCCCTCTGAGCAAACAAAATGGAAAACTGGAAAAGCCATTCAGAATTTCAGAAACTGTCCTAATTTTCTGCACTAGCTAAATCGCACGTCAAATTTTATGCTTATGAAAGAGCAGCTGTAGCCGACAAATGTAGTTNTTGGGGGGGGGGGGGAAATTCAAAACAACATTATACACACTTGAATATTATTCAGTAAAATTTGTACGATGATTATTTTACTTAAAACAGATAAAATATTGCACCATCTAGTTCTATGTACACTACCTTAAATAAAATTGGTATTCAAAATAACGACAAAAGTTTGTGCAATGTGTTTACAATTAAACAAAACAACTGAAACAGAAATTTTGCAGTGCTTTCAACTAAATTACCTACATAGTAAAAAATTCTAGTCCTAAGAGATAATGTTAACAGAAACCTATTAATTGTCTCCTATCTTCAAAATAAACAGTTTCATGTGTNTAATTGTCTCCTATCTTCAAAATAAACAGTTTCATGTGTCTAGGGATGGGTCGAATAACCAAAAATGTTGATTCCGGTTCCGGTGCCGATTCTACAATTTAAATATCGGTTCCAGTATTCGGTTCTATTTTGAATACGTGCCTTTTGCTTGCAACTTTATTAAACCAATGCAGGTAAAATTCATTAAATGTTTTATTTAACATATGGAAGAATTGAACAATAACAAAGTGTGAAGATAAGTTTTAATGTATACAGATAAACTTGTTGTATTAAATTTATTTAATGTTAGTAAATCTGTAAAAAATTATTCTTTTTTTACATTAATATGGGGTGATTGTGATATGTTTGGAAAATACTTTAATTAAATAACTCATGGCCCCCAACCAAAACATTGTGGCGTGCCGTATGATAAAGGTAACCTACAAAGGTTCATTAGAAGAAGGTCAACAGCTGTGGTGGGCGGCCATTTCTTATCTTTTTTTTTTGCTTCTTTTATGGTGTCGTTTTTGCTGCTTTTACACAGTGACTCACTGGTTTTTTTGTTGTGCTGGAATGTGACACCTAAAAAAACCGTCTCTTCTTCCTCTCTTACTCCCGGCGGCCGGTGGCCATCCTGCCAAACAAAGAAGGCTTGGAGGAATGTATCCATCAGCTAGCAGTGTTGTTTAGGCGGCGGAGGGCTCAGAGTCAAGGGAGAGAGAGAGAGAGAGAGAGGGAGAGGAGAGAGAGAGAAAACAGTTTACGACTACCACTCCTTAATTGTTTTTCCGTGTAAAGCATGCACCCCAGAAATGTTTTCCGTTATGTTGGGGGGAAAAGAACGCTATACATGAGTAGATACCATAGTTATTTTTGTAACAAAAGAGTTTTGCCATTGCTGTGTAGAACCAAGAACCGAGCAATTGTTGTTAACCTAAAATCGCCAAAGAACCGAACCGACCCATTCCTAATCATGACATAACAAAATGAGAACTAATCACAAACAGTGTTTCATCTCGATCCTAGTTCTGAACCGAGATCAGCAGATCTACGATCGGAACTCTGCCGATCGCGTTGGTGCAACACTCGTAAATTGGAACTTGAATCCAACTGAAGATCGTGTTCGTACCAAGATCTTAAGATCTTCGTTCAGTCCTGTTAATGGTAGAACTGGGCATTAGTTGTGCAAATAATTAGGTGTTGTTACATTTATACAAATAAATGCGACACACAACTATCATTCATCAACTATTGGGCACCATCCAAAACAGTTACTATTTATGGAATTCTTAAATTGTTTTGCGACGTAAGCAGCCGAATACAATCGCCAACCTCGCTCAATAGTTGCAAATACTGTATTTGCTAGTTGTCAAGAATCTAACCACAAATCTCAAAGTAGTCGGCAGAGTTTACAAATACTGTGTGAATGTTTAGTGCGTAATTATTACACACCACAAAAAAAATACTCATTTTCCTTATTATTTAATTTTTGTCAGGTCACCAACATTTTTGGTTAGAAATGTTTGTTTATAAATAAAATACACCTACACGTGATTCTGCCCGTGAATGATCACCATAGCGATTCAGCTCAATATAAATAGAATCGGATGTGCATCTATAATCTTTCGACCTTGCAACCAGTCTATTTTTGAATCGTTCTCGTGACGTGAGTTTAGTTTACAAAGTCAACAACGTGATCACCACGCAAATAGTTTTGTTATCTGCACGTATGTGAAGTAAATGAGAGAGAATAGAAAATTATAAAACTTCATTTTTCGTGGTAAAAGAAGCTCGCTCTGTGGCTTTAGTTACACATAAAGAAATTTTCGTAATTGTTTCGCAAATACGAGAATTATTACCGAATTTGGCAAATAAGCTAATTTTTTTTCCAGTATTCCGCATTTTGCGTTGTTTTGCAATCGCGAAAATTTCTAGGCCCTAGTTATTGGATTTTCCTCCTGTTTGTTTGCAGTTTCGACAACGGTTGATAAAGGCTAGAAACGTCGCTGATTTGTATTTCCACAACTCAGTAGGCGCCCTGAATGTATTTTGTGTAGTTTGTACTTTCTGTGTATCATTTCATTATTACGTTGACATGCATCTGACACGTGTGCGAATGTCTGTGTCGGTGTTAAGGTGATGTATCAGCCGCTGTCCCTATTCTTTTTTTTAGCTTTTCAATGAAGAATTTGTGCTGGACCACTTGTCAGCATTGACTCTCAGCATCAACTTGTACCTCCCCCCTCCNCGAAAATTTCTAGGCCCTAGTTATTGGATTTTCCTCCTGTTTGTTTGCAGTTTCGACAACGGTTGATAAAGGCTAGAAACGTCGCTGATTTGTATTTCCACAACTCAGTAGGCGCCCTGAATGTATTTTGTGTAGTTTGTACTTTCTGTGTATCATTTCATTATTACGTTGACATGCATCTGACACGTGTGCGAATGTCTGTGTCGGTGTTAAGGTGATGTATCAGCCGCTGTCCCTATTCTTTTTTTTAGCTTTTCAATGAAGAATTTGTGCTGGACCA
Source organism: Clitarchus hookeri (assembly GCA_002778355.1). NCBI lineage: Eukaryota > Metazoa > Arthropoda > Insecta > Phasmatodea > Phasmatidae > Clitarchus > Clitarchus hookeri. The sequence continues at coordinate 109,556 of NQII01005149.1, read as the reverse complement.
CTTGTCAGCATTGACTCTCAGCATCAACTTGTACCTCCCCCCTCCCTCAACCATTTCTGTTCTGGATGATGTCTTGATAGGAGGACACTGCAGTGTGTCTGAGAACTATGGTGAAAACCCTCAAGCATGTTTTTTTTTAACAGGAAATTGCTTTTAGCTTAAAATTTGTACAAACTTAACTTTGTTGTTTTAAGAAATGAAAATGGAAAATATTGGCTTGATACTCATGAAACTGAAACATAAATTAAAGAAAAATTATTTAATGAGAGCTCAGCTCTAATGAGTATTTAATGGAAATGTTAGCATTTGATCAAGTTTTTCATTCTGTATTGTAAAACACGTACTGGCCTACAACGAATTCAGTTAAATTTAAAATACGAAGTCTTAACTTGGATAGTGCTATCAATGGTTGTACAGTACACCTATACGTACTTATAAAATATTTTGATCATGCACGTACAAAAATATTGACTTAGGTGCATTGCATATTGCATACAGAACAAATAGATACTGTAGTAATATCTTTGAAGAACAAATTTATTCATCAAAAGTTTCATCAAGTTTATTGTACCATACTTGTTGTATGGTACTGGTCAAATGCATACATAGACAAATTTTCGTTGTTAATGAACTAGACAAACATTTTATAAATACATGAATATTCATTAAAGTTGAAGATTTTTATTTCATTCAGACTTTCAACTACTAGTTTTCATACTGAAAAACAGTATGAAAATCCGGATTTTTCATTATTGTTTCATTATACAGAATACCTATTCCCTTGACCTAATGAGCTTAAAGTGTTACTCGGTTTTAAGTGGCGAGCATGGCAATTTTTTGATGCTCATTGCAGTTTGCAGTGCTGACGCGGATAGAGCCGAGAATCGGGCGCAAGCTGACGCAGCCCCTAATTGACCTGATCTCCAGGTAACGCCTGCATTCTGTGGTGATTGTGATGCTGATGTGTAGTTTATTTATTTTTTTCCAGTTTGGCGCTCTGACTCCCTTGGAACCTCGGCTTGGTAAAAAGCTAATAGAACCGCTCACAAACCTCATCCACAGGTAAACACTGGCATCCTTCTCCTGTAGGCTAGTGCGTGTGTTTGCACACGTCGAGCACGCTCGGCGCTGTGGTCGACGCTTGTTGGGCGCAGCCTCGCTGGCCGGTACAAGTGTCGTCCGCCGAGTGTTGCGAGAGTAACTGTTGGGACAGAACAATAGAGAAGAGTGCATGGTCTACTCTTAGTATATATAGGTCATTCACAATTACTTCAGACTTTTCTGAAGCCCTGCTAAAGTTATACTAATGGTTACAGATTACGTATCCTTCCGCTACATGTAAACATAAACACTGCCATGCGACTTCTACTTTTTAACTGTTGAATGCTTTGTTTACTGTTTTCATCTTTTCAAAGAATTTNGCTACATGTAAACATAAACACTGCCATGCGACTTCTACTTTTTAACTGTTGAATGCTTTGTTTACTGTTTTCATCTTTTCAAAGAATTTTGTCAATTTCAATAATCATTATGTACGAATGAGTGTTCACAATTTAGGCCTGACCATATTTAGGTCAGCCTTATGACTTTTTACCAATGTCTGTTTTGACTACAGTTCTTATGGTTATTATTTTACATATTGTTAATATATTTGTGTTATACACAGCACGTTACACAGATTTTTCTGCGAATATGTTTAACCCTGTTACAACTGTGGGGGAAAGAACTGTAGTATTTAACCTCTTGTTATTGATATGTGTTGGGTTATTTCGTTAAAATGATGGCCTAAGTTGTAATAAATATTAAAACAAGCAATTAGTCGAATGAAAAATACATTAAGTTCAAGCACGCAACTCGTGAAGCTTATTTTTTGTACGTAGCAGTGACAAACTTTAAAGTTAGTAGTGAACATGCACACAAATAGGCCAACCGTAACTTTTATTCTCCTCATACTTCTTCGCATAGGTACTTAGATTTTATTATGTTTATTTAATTATATATTAAAAATGTTCTGGCTGGTCTTAGAGATTTGTTGTGGATTGTGGCAAACATTCAAATCACAGAAACTTTAGCAGGTTACAAAATTGTGTTTCAAACACCTGTGGCAAAGTTACAAAGTTGTGATATATAAACAGACATGACTTTCAAAGAATTAATCTCATCATAAAGACAGTTTACATTTAAAACGTTTAAATTTCTTACATCCAATATTTACAATCGCACACACACTGGCCCAGCGTAACGACCACTCGCAGTGGACATGTCGCATGTTACAGTACATTTATTCCTGCCTTAGAAACAGATTTATCACAACATCGTAACTTGCATAGGTGAGTTTAATAAACACAATGTATACAAACTTGTGGTAATTTTAAGTATTTTTTCATAGGAAGAAAAATTACGTGACACTTTGTTCAGTCAAAAGCAACACATCATGTCATGTCGCCGCTAATGTAATAAATATGAAATATACTAAACTTGTAAACATGTATAATTTTCCTGCTACTATTTGCATTGAGAAACTTTCAGAGAGAGAGAGAGCGACAAGCTACCCTTTGCCTACTAAAGTTTCTTCCTCTGCCAAAAAAAAAAAAACACCTTGTCACTAGAGCCTATGCGCTGTATTTTGCGCTGATATTTTTAACAGTAACATTGAAACATGTTTCCATCAGTGCTTCCCCAAAAATTTAAATATTTTACCAGGCAACATATAATTTAAAAATAGTATACCAAAAAACTAGGTTAAAGCAATATTTTAACTTTGAACCATTTCTTACTAGCCAGTGCCAACACATCGCTGTTTTTAATTTGTATTGAATGCAAAACAAATATTACAATTTATAGAAGATACTAAGTTAAAGTTTCATTTAATCAAAAATATAATACGTACTTTAAAGTTAATCGCAGAAAATATTTGTGGTATAGAAGTTATTTACAAAATGGGTTGACATGTTACTCCTAGGGTGGTTTTTCCACTTTTTGTTTCAAAACGTTTGAAGAAATTGTGAATGGGCCATAATAGGAAATACGTATCTACATTATATCTGTTATAAAAATGCTGTGTGAAGGAGGGATGTTTTAACCCCACTGCATCCCTTTTGTGATTTACTGTGATACATGCATGCATTAATTTTTCCAAGGAGACATTATTTACAATCTGAACTCTCTATATAGAACACACGTGGATTTAAAGTTTGCAACCATCAAAATTGTTTTGTGATGCCATTAAAATTCCTATTAAATGTGTGCTAAAAATGACTGTTTTAATCTGTCTTCAAATATTTTTTTATTCTATTTATAAAAAAAAAATTTTTTCACTTGGCTGAAAGGGTGCATGCTCCTAATCATTTGTCAGTGAAGCATTAACAAAGAGGATACATTTATTTAAACAGTGTTTGACTTTGTTTGTCCACCTGCCCGAGACAGGGTTGAAATTGCTGCACAATGATTTCTTACCAATATGGTTTCGTGAATATTATAATGATGTTGAAGACCAAGTATGCCTCTGCCAATTAATTTTAAGGAGTGAGAACACTATACAAATAAGTGAAAATTCTAAGGGTTGATTAGATTTTTCCCGTGTGATACAGCTGACAGCATCATTTTAATTATGTACAAATAATGTAATGCTTTTAAATATTGTATTGTTTTCTAAAATTAAAATTTGTTTTTTTGAGTGTGTGTTTTTATATCAAATTTTTTACAATTTAATTGAGGGGCTCACTATTTTTAGCTGCTTCTCATGTCTTCGCAAGTGGATATAATTTCTTTCCAACTTTTGCTATTTATTTATATTAATTTTTTTTTAACCTTCAGTTTATGTACAATTACATATTGATCAGTCATGGAGAACTCAATTGTGGCTTTCTACAGTTCACTTTTCCTTTCTGTTTATATGAAGATGTAATCAGCATTAAACTAAAAACTACACATTTTGGGGAGCAATTTTTTTCGCGAGTTAATTTTGGTTGTTCCGTGCTAATGGTGATTTTTTGTTTGGAGTTTGTTATGTTTTGAATCTTATCCTTATTCATTGGATTCACTATGTAGGACCATTGCAGTAGTAAAATGCACTAAGAAACAGCATTCAGTAAAACTATTCAGAAGTTTCCGTACATAATTGCTAGGGGCCAAAAAAACTGGTAAATTGTAAAAACTTCAAACTTACAGACATCCTTGTAATAAGAGAACTCCCTGTGAACAAAAATCATGGCTCCACCAAAACTTAAGTATTATATAAGTTATTAAACCTCTATTTTATGAGCATTTTTCTTGTACTGAACAGAGCAAAAAGCTGGAACAACCAAATAGAAACCTATGCATAACGTAACACATTTAAATTGTCTTACGCAGGCAGCTCCCGGATTTTGGCACGTGCGAATTGTACTGAGCAATGCTGCTGGTAGGTAGGTTTGATAGAGGATCTCCCATTTCCTCCAGGGGTTGTGGTGGCTGAGCGGTTATACTGCTCGTCTCTCACCCAGGTGAACCGGGTTCAATCTCTGAGTGGGTCACCCCCCGAATTTTTGCAAATGGGAATTGTGCCGGATGATGCCGCTGGTTTTCTGGCGCATCTCCCGTTTCCCTTACATTGCATTCTGGTGCTGCTCCATTCTCTCCTCATTTCACACTTATCAGCTCTCAAGACCTCATTGTTAAGAGCCGCCCAAATCCTTCAACTCTCAAATCTTTCCTTCTCTCCCTCCTCTTCTCTCTCTTCTAACCGGGTTCGATCCCCAATAGGGTTGCTCCCAAATTTTCACATGTGAGAATTATGCAGGACAAAGCAGCGGATCGGGGGGTTTTTCTCAGAAATGTACACCCCCCCTCCCCCCTCATTTGAAACCCGGCTTAGTCCCATACTCATCTCGCTTCACACTCATCGGCTCTCAATACCTTGATATATTCTGTACCATATAAGAAGGCCACTTTTTGACAGCTCGGCGAAAGTAGCGCCACTGTTTACATCTGACTACGTATCCTTCCGCCATCAGCTGGTCCGTCACGCCGGGGCTGTATTTTTTATCAACACGCTGTCAGCTAATCCAATTCTCATCGTACTGTAATGCTAAACAAATTTTAAGATATTTTAAGACTGACATCTGTCTAAAAATATAAGTAGGTTACAAAAGTAAAAATATAAAATGTTAGATATTTGATAACTCTTTTTTAATTTGTCCGAGATAGTGAATTTGGGTTAAAATTGGCGAGACGGTCTGTTGTATCTATTATTACACTTTGGACGTTATAGCTAATATATTCGAGTTGGAAATATGTGACGTGGAATAACGTTAGAATTGCTTAAAAACTATTCACGCGTGTCTACGGAATCAAGGAGATGGGTTTCGAGAGAACAACATGGCGTATAATTTACGTAGACGAACGATTACCGGCCGAATATAAGTGACTTGTACTCCAAATCGTTGTATATGAAATAAATGTTACTTTAAAAATTATGCAGAGCTCGTGGAAAAATATAACTATTGGCAAATGTTTGTAAATTCGTTATATATCACGCAGGAAAGAGATTCATTTCTGGCAGGTAATAGCTCGCAGAATATCCGATAGATAGCGCGCAGCACGTCACGACGAAGTTTTGAGTAACTCTCTTTATGGTCAAAAGATGGCGTATATTTTAAAATTGATAATTCTTATGTTACGGGCTGAAAATACATTTAAAATTCGTGTCGTTTCGTCAAATTATTAGAAAAAATAATTCAACAATATTATATAATATTTCTGTATGCTTTTGGAATTAATATCATGGACGTGTTGAAAGCAAGGTTTGAGGTGGATTATAAGACGTGAAAAAGCTTTCTGAAGTTAGCACAACTTCAGAAAACTTTTCCACGTCGTATCGTTCTATTTATTGTACATTTCATTTTGATCACCTAATCATAACTACATTATCACGAAGTTTAGTTTTTAACACTAACAACCACTGTTTTGTGATCACATAAAATAAAATGTATTAATTAAACTTGGAACTCTTTCTTATCGCGTATTTTCTGCTTGTCTGATGTGCGTTGGCAGTGCACTCAGAATAGCCAACATAATATTAACTTTTGTTCGTTCATGCATCAGCTGATACAGGATTTTCTAAATGGCACTTTGTTTGTTTCGTATTAGTCAATTGCCACTCNTGTTCGTTCATGCATCAGCTGATACAGGATTTTCTAAATGGCACTTTGTTTGTTTCGTATTAGTCAATTGCCACTCGCTGACTGTCAGAAAGTGGCCTTCTTATACGGTATGGACCATAAGTGCCGCAAATCTCTTCACTCACTCATTCACTGACTTACTCACATACTCCTTCCCCTCGACTTCTTCCTTCACCTCCTCATCTTTTTCCCTCGCAGCTCACTCATCTTCCTTACTCCCTCACCCATCTTCCCTACGCCCTTAACATCTTCCCTACTTCCCTCACAATTTTTCCTCACCCACTCAGTCTTATCTTGCCCTCTTGTACTCTTTCGCTCTCCTCCCTCCTCGACCTCTTTCTGCTCCCCTACCACCTTGCCCTCTTATCAACCCCCTTCCCCCCTGGGCATTTGTGGCTGAGCGGTTAACCTGCCTCCCACCAAAGTGAACCGGGTTCAATCCCCAGCCTGGATTTTTACAAGAGGGAATTGTGCCGGCCAATGCAGCTGGTCGGTAGATTTTCTGGGGATCTCCCATTTCCCATGCCCTTTCATTCCGGTGCTGCTCCATACTCAC
>NQII01005149.1:72986-102718 GCA_002778355.1 Clitarchus hookeri | reverse complement strand
CACTCTCCCCCCTCAACACCATGCACACTCTCCCCCTCATCACCATGCACACTCTCCCCCCTCAACACCATGCACACTCTCCCCCCTCAACACCATGCACACTCTCCCCCCTCAACACCATGCACACTCTCTCTCTCCTCTCAACTCCATGCTCACTCTCTCCCCACCCCTACCCCCACACATTTTCTCTCTGCCCTTGCCTTCACACATTCTCTCTCTCACCTTCATGCACTCTCTCTCCTTGTCCCCAGCCGCCTTTCCTTACCCATTATGCACAGTTTTAGCTTGTGTTTTTGACTGGCTGATTTTTTGCAGGCGCTACCAGTTGCCCAATGCTACCAGATTTATTTATATATTTATTTCTCATCTTCACCCTTGTGTGCATATTTACCAATATATTTATTTGCACCTTTGTTGAATGTTTTGACATAGTTTTGTATGTCAGTACTGTGCGAGTGAGACTGTTGACAGCAATTTCTTTCTAATTATATTGTTGCAATTGGATATATCTGGAAATAACACTTTATTTTTTTTTAAAGAAATGATGAAGATAATTTTTTCTTTAATTACTCTAAAGTTTCAGGTCATCATGTTGAGACCTTGTCATTCATGGGATCGAAGGAATGGAACAGATCTTTTGACTTTGTACATATGTAGCTGTAAATGCTTAAAACTTCCTCCCTTCCTCTTACCGTCCCTTGCCTTCTGCTAATTGCTTAGTTCTGCATTTTGGGCCCTGCTGACATGTGTAATGTTTTATATTGTCAGGACGTACTCTGCGTATCAAAACGGAGCTTACAGCATGCAAGCACCTGGTAGTATTGCTACAGTTGCGACACGTAAAGATTTGTCAAGGTAATTGGAAACTGTGTTTCGCTGTTCACAGGTATGANTAGTATTGCTACAGTTGCGACACGTAAAGATTTGTCAAGGTAATTGGAAACTGTGTTTCGCTGTTCACAGGTATGACTTGTGTCTTGCTTCAGGGCAAGTGTTTACCACCCAACTGTGTCTTCTTTGTGATAAAACACCTTGGAGTAAGGGANCTTGTGTCTTGCTTCAGGGCAAGTGTTTACCACCCAACTGTGTCTTCTTTGTGATAAAACACCTTGGAGTAAGGGAAGTGGGAATGTGTGTATATGTGCTTTTTTGTACTATCTGTTTGCGTTTCCAAATACATTTTTTTCACACGCTCGTCACTACTGAAGCCGCCAGAAAAATCTTCTTGATAGAAACATTTTATCTAGNTAAATACATTTTTTTCACACGCTCGTCACTACTGAAGCCGCCAGAAAAATCTTCTTGATAGAAACATTTTATCTAGGTTAATTTGGTTTCACTACTGAAATGAAAGAAATTGGTGAAATTTTTATCAAGAATGAAGTTGTCTAATTTCTACAAGCAGTTTCTTTGTGGAAACTAAAAGATCAATTTTCTTATATCATTTATTTATAGTTTCAGTATTAAATTTTAGTCTAGCTTGGGCCTTCTTCCTGTGTATTTAACTTCCATCATTTGTCTGGGTAACCTTTCTCCTCTCATTCTCTGCACATGCCCACACCACTTTATTCTAGCAGTCTTTTCAAAGATCTCGTTCAAATCCTACACACATGCTTGTACAACTCTGTTTTTTTATTCNACTTTATTCTAGCAGTCTTTTCAAAGATCTCGTTCAAATCCTACACACATGCTTGTACAACTCTGTTTTTTTATTCCTGCTCCGCGTTGTAATTGTCGACATGCTTCTCGTGAACCTCATGCCCATAGCTTTTATTTTTCCTACATCAGTTTNCTGCTCCGCGTTGTAATTGTCGACATGCTTCTCGTGAACCTCATGCCCATAGCTTTTATTTTTCCTACATCAGTTTTATCCATTGTCCACATTTCTGCTGCATACGCGACAATGGGTACATTAGGACCCGTACAACACCTGTTTCCACTTCAGTTGCATCTCTTTTTTTCCCATGCCAGATCTCTCGAACATCTTTAGGAAGCATCTTCTTGTTGTCGCCTCCTAACCAGACGCAGATCCACGGGTCAGTCTTGGGGAGGGGAGAACTTCATAGTAAATATTAAAATCTCTAACTTGTCGACTTTTTATGTTTTACTCCTCACCAAGAAAATAATACATAAAGTTACCTCCACTATCTTAATTCAAATGCATTATTTAATATGAATAGCTTTTAACATAGCTTTTCCATGTGGTATTGAAATACGAAAGTTTAGCTCTTTATGAAGAGGGTAGGANTATGAATAGCTTTTAACATAGCTTTTCCATGTGGTATTGAAATACGAAAGTTTAGCTCTTTATGAAGAGGGTAGGATGGATGTAGTTTCTCCCTTTCCCCACCCTTGTATATGCCGCTGCTCCTAACTATTTCTTCCCTTTTTCTTCCTCCAGCTTCCCTATGCGATCTTTCAGGTGTCATAATCCTCATTTAATGTTGAGGCTCAACTGGTGATACTTGTATAACTTCCCTGCNCTATGCGATCTTTCAGGTGTCATAATCCTCATTTAATGTTGAGGCTCAACTGGTGATACTTGTATAACTTCCCTGCATATCATCAAATTTTGAGCACTGGTTAAGTAGCCAAGTGGTTCAGAACCCATTACAGTTTGGTGGTTTATCTACAGCTTCTGTACATGACTTTAAGCTGTAAAACTCGACATTTTCACTTTTGTCCAAGATGTGTAGCAATTAATTGGAATGATTTTCAATCTTAAAGGCCAATGGCTAAAATCCATTAGCTTTGATTATGGTTTAATGCCTCGTTGACAGTGGGTTTATTATAGAAATCAGTTGCTCAAACAGTCACGGAAGGATGCAGTATTGGGCTGTTTTAATGCACTATCACCAGCATTCTCCTAGAATGATTTTGGAAACCATGTGATATCAAAATCAGGATGGCCATCAAGCCCAAGTACTTTAAATGTGGGTCTTTGCGTGTTACACGGCCGTGCCACCTCACTCGGACTCCGTACTTTAGCAGGTGGGGGAGCGTAGCTGGCATGGGTATGCCAACACCTCCAGCCATCTAAGACAGCTTCGTGTTGCCGGGTGGAAATTGTTTCTTCCTGCCTTGGTTTGTCGTGGACGTGCTGAGATTTCTCATCTCGACAATTGGGACTCATTTTGGTGAAAGCTACAGACACTGGCCATGTTGAAATGTTCCCATCATTATAGGGAGTTTCCTAGGTGCTCCGAGGGGGGTGGTGTAGACGCCGCGTGCTCCTCGAACCTCTCCCGCAACACAGCGATCCCTTACTCGTACGTTCGTACCGAGTCCGAAAGAGCAATACACCGTACTCATCGGTTATCATTTGTGTAGTTAATAAACAAACAAAGTAAGATCCTTCCCCCTTTCCTTTGCAGGGAGTACTTAGTGTGATGTCCTGTTCTCGGTGATTTAGGAGACGACATATAAACGCAGGAAATGCTGAAAGAGAAGATGCTGGTGAGAAAACATAAGTTTTTAAGAATTTCTGATGCATTTCCTCGCCGTGAATGTTAAGTTGTACAACAGAACTGAATTGATAGAACTCTACAGCATTTTATCAGTAATGGATACGTGTGGCAACATTTCCTAGTAGATTATTTCAACATTTATGAAAGTCAACTACTCAAACACNTATCAGTAATGGATACGTGTGGCAACATTTCCTAGTAGATTATTTCAACATTTATGAAAGTCAACTACTCAAACACCGGAATTTATCAACAGTGAAGAACTTTCAAAATTAAAATCATAATTACACAGTAGAATGTGCGTGGTTAACACGTAGTACATAGTTTGGTCTGTAGCATTCCAACTTGTAAGTATGTGGAGGGGGTACATGCAGATTTGTTTTACGGCCTTGTTAAAATTTTTTTTTTGCGGAAATTGAAGCAGTCGATAGGTCGGGTGGCTTCTTGNTAGATTTGTTTTACGGCCTTGTTAAAATTTTTTTTTTGCGGAAATTGAAGCAGTCGATAGGTCGGGTGGCTTCTTGTGTCGTATACGCAGATTTGCAGCATTAACAATACCTTGGTATGTTGATGAAGTTCAGTTTAGAAATTGTAGTTTACGCAACAGGAATATTTGATTGTCACCGTAGTTGTTTCCTTGCAGGGAACCAAAATATTGGTGTTCACGAAATGTAGATCCACATCTGTCACTGCTTTAAATTTACTCTCACGTTTGCAGTGTATGTCACAGGTGCTTGTTTTGTGTGTAGTGAGTGGTGGAGAATATGTATGTATACTTTCAGCTGACTGCTCCTTCCACCTTCTTGTATCATTATAACTGCTTGTATTGCATTTGAATAAATTTTTTTTTGTGTCTTTTTCTGTGATTTTTTGTTATTTTATATTTAATGTAATAACAGGGTAGTTTGCCACTGAACATGTAACCAAAAGCATGTTCTGTGCAACTTTTCACCCTTTTAGTGGGTTTTTTTTTATTTATGTTATTTTGCTGTTTAATCTGCCTCGTGCGTTTCATTTTCTGCACCACGGCTTGTATGGAATACACAGTTACTGGCATTTTTCTCTAGCACGGCTTTTGGGAGTAGGTATTGCTTGTCAATCATCTCTTTGTGCTGGTTTTCTTCTTCTGCTGAGAAGGCTCCTATTGCAGGCAGATAATGTGTTGCTTTGCAATAGGCTAGGTAGAACAGAATGGAGCAGTTTGTGTGCATGCATGCTTGCATGGGTGTGTGTTTCTTGACGTGCGTAGCATACAACCGAAGTGGCTCCAAGAACCAATATTAGAGACGTTTTGGGAGGAACAATTGCCAGGCGCCTGGAAGCAGGCCGAACTCATTTGATGGTGTCTCAAACCCAATACGTTAGGGCTGTCAAACTCATAAATTGGTGTGAGGGTCATAAAATGTAATCGAGAGAGTATAATGGGCTGCCTACCAGGGGGGAAAATGTTGGGATTTACATTGTTAAAATGTTATAAAATATAGTTTTAATTTAAACTTACACAGCTGAATGTTGCACAAAATAATACATGCAATGTAAAAAAAAGAACAAAAACACGCACTATACACTTATAGAATTCAGAAAGCATAAATTACTACCAGAAGTGTGGCATCCCTTCTTGGATACCAAATGTTCAAAATCTGCTGAAATATCTCTGCTCAAAATAACTCTCACTTTACGCTGTCCATGAGCTGACTTTTAGTTTGGATTTGTTCAACCTTACATGAAAGAAATACTCTTCATAAATGTAATTTTTAAAATTCATTGAACCGACTGTTCCATTTCCTGTTGTACATGCATTACCTCGAAATAGCGATGCTGAGAGCCATTTTCACCTTTTAATTTATGAACCCTCCGAAGATGAGACCACATTCCACATATTTTCCTGTAATAAGTTGGGGCAACACACATGTGCTAGGGGCTGCATGCGGCCCGCGGGCCGCGAGTTTGAAAAGTCTGTATTACATCATACATATGTCATTTGCACAGTCTAGCAGAGCATCTGGCAGGGTAGAACTGTCAGTTGATCCTTTAGCAATAGAGTGAGCGAAGAGATGTGGGTGGCTCTTAACAGCGAGGTCTTGAGAGCTGGTGAAAGTGATTGAGGTGAGTATGGAGCAGCGCCGGAGTGAAAGGGCAGGGGAAAATGGGAGGTCCCTGAGAAAACCTGTCGACCAGCGGCATCGTCCGGCATGATTCCCACATGCGAAAATCCGGAGTGATCCGGCCGGGATTGAACCCGGTTCGCCTTGGTGGGAGGCGAGCAGGCTAACCACTCAACCACCGAAGTCTCTTTAGCAGTACGCATACAACAAATGCTGCACCGTGAGCAACAAATTTCCAGTCGTATAGTAACACATCGCATGATATTGTATATCAGGAGGCCAGCAAATGTAACCCATTGATTGGTGCTGATAAAACTGCCTGTTTAGTGTGGTACAGTGAATGAGCGTAGACCAGGATACAGCGATGCTAGGGATTGAACCCGGTTTGCTTTTGTGGGAAACGAGCAGACTAACCGCTTAGCCACCGTTGCCCCGAGTTTTTTTTAGCTCTGTAACAGACCATGTGTGTAGAGTTTTTGCCATCCAACAGTACATCAAGTGTTAGGGTGCAGTGAGTGTATATTTCCTGTTTATGGATGACAGCGCTTGTTTACTTCAGAGGAGGCTGCGGTGGTGTATTACTCGGACTACCTTCGTCCCACTAAGGTGCTCTGCGTTCAATTCCTGGTGGGGTCATCCAGTTTTTTTAATGTGGAATACGTGGTAGATGTTACCCTTGGCGAGCTGGCTTTCATATTCCTGCCTTCCATTGCTCCTGTACACCACCTCACTTCAACTTCACTGGCACGCGGAACCTGTCGATTGCTGATCAGAACCTCTATTCAACTCGTCTACGCCAGTCTGTGCTGGTGTAGTGGAGCGTAGAGCTGTGGACCGCTGTTAACGATGAGGTTTTGAGAGCCGATGAGGGTGAAATGAGGTGGTTATGGAGCAGCAGCGATATGAAAGGGAAATCCCCAAGAAAACCTGCTGACCATCTGCATTGTCCGGCACGATTCCCACAGGGAAAAATCGGGAAGCGCCCCTTCCGAGAATCAACCCAGGTAGCTTTGGTGTGGCGAGCGCTCAAACTGCCATGCCAACCGCAATCCCAGGCTGCACTGGTCGGTCACTACCAGGAAACCAAGGAGGACATGAATGTGGATTGGCCAGTCATGTCGCCCAATCTCAGTCCTGCCAAGCAAGCTCGGTAACAGTTGGGCATCATAATTCTGGGAGCCCAGTACCTCTTGAGTTCCATTTAGGAGCTTTGTCTGGTTTTGATATAAGAATAGGTCCCCATTCCTTAATAACTGCTCGACAGTCTTGTTCTCCGCAGGGGAGTCCATTACACTTGCTGCCGTTGCTGGTGTCTGGGGAGACCATGAAGTTAACCCCACAATAGTGTGGCATGGCGTTATGTCAAATATCACGTGATCTGCTATTGCGAGGAGGACATTTAAGTGTAAAGTGGGCTCAAATTGGTTATGAATTAATGTCTTNATATCACGTGATCTGCTATTGCGAGGAGGACATTTAAGTGTAAAGTGGGCTCAAATTGGTTATGAATTAATGTCTTTGATTGTGCTGTTGAACTAAGCTGATACAGTTTGTTGCTCCTTGTGTGTTTTTGGAGAGCAGCGTGTTACGGTATCCTTGCTTTTTGCTCTTAAAACTTACAATCCATAATGTTGTCTCACATAAGTTCACGAGCATATTGTTTGCAATATTGATTACCAACTTATTTTCTTTGTAATTCCTTTCTACAGAAAACTGATAAATTGGTTTTTTAAGTAACTTGATTGTACTTTTAACTTTAATTTGTTAACGTTCATGTAGTGACGCCTGTCATGTGCATGCCTAAACCAGATATGTCCGTGCAGAGCAGCGCAGGTGTTGTGGCAGCTGAAGATCAGGCCAACAGGCTAGAACACTGTGCTCTAGCAGCAGCTGTGTCCCTCTCGCACTCTCGGGGACCGTAGAGGTTTAGTGGTCACGTAATCAGATTACTCGCCTTCCGTAAAGGTGAACCAGGTTCGTTTCCTGGTAGGTGTTCGAGATTTTCCCATAGGGAAAATTTGGAGGACATTGTAATTACACACACGTCTATCTCTCTCTCTCTCTCTCTCTTTCTTTTTTTCTCTCTCTTTCTCTCTCTTTCTCTATCGCTCTCTCTCTTTTTCTCTCTCTCTCTTTTTTTCTCTCTCTCTCTTTTTCTCTCTCTCTTTCTCTCTCTCTATCTCTCTCTTTCTCTCTCTCTTTCTCTCTCTCTATCTCTCTCTTTCTCTCTCTCTCTCTCTATACACACACACAGAGATATATGCCCTCTAGTTGCACAGTGATGGAGCCACGCAGGTTGTGCCATGGAAATGCAGTGTGCAAGCGAAGTAGGGGAAAGGAGTACATTGTCTTAGCAACTGTGTACTATGTAGCTTACGGGCTGTGTCTGCAAAACAACAAAGGGAAGGAATAAACATGAAAGTAGTCATTACTTTAATAGCATCATTTATGATTTTCTGTTTTTGAGTGAACTTCTATTCGCAGAGTTTTTTGCAAGGCTCATATTGCTAGATTACCTAGTCCCAGAATAATGTCTAATAACTAAAATATGCAAGGTATAAATAGGGTACCAGTGAGACATTACATCTTATTGTGATCTGTACCGTTCCAAGTCCCTACTCTGTGCCATCCTACAGAAAGCCCTAGAGCTGTTGGCGTGCACATAACAACAAATAATAAAAAGTAACATTATATAAATTATTGTACCTGGTGACATTTCTGATTCCAAAAGCATTTTATATTGGAGAACTTAAAACATGTAAACATCAAGTTACATGTATTTTTGTATGTCAACTGCTGAAACGGATATTCGCTGACAGTGGTAATATACTTTAAAGTGGTTGCAGTGAGTAGCGAGTGTATTATGGCTTTGTGTGATGGTGGTGGCCGTGCGTTGTCTGTGCATCCACACATCTCTTGACCTGTATCCACTGTTCACGTTGTCGCGTCTTCTGTTGCAGCACTTCTGCAATGTCGCTGCTGTACGAGTGCATCAACACTGTCATAGCAGGCAAGTTTTTGTCTCTCTGACTAATTTGATGCCATTTGATTTTGTGGCTGGCTTGCAGCCACTTGTTGAACCAAGTCTGCTTCGCTTGCTCTGTGTCTCAATGGGCTTTGTTGTATCGCATGTGAGCGGACGCTTGTGTTGCAGTAACTGAAACTGGTTTTGCCTTAAAATAGCCATCAATTGATCATTGCTTGTTGTAATCATTAGTCTGGGTAGATTTGGAATTCATTTTGAAACTGGGTTTGGCACCTGGTAGTAATTTAAAGCTGGGAGATACTTTTTTTAATTTAAGGGATCTGTCATAGGTTACGTAATTTTTTATTATTGCTGCACTGCAAAAATTGCCACAATATAAAGATATGGTGGATCTAAGAGTTTACAAGCTTCAAAAGATTAACGTACCACCATTTAAACTGCTTTTATATGTACTTTCCTTCTTCTCATAGCATAATTACAATTTGGCATGGATTTAGTAGGGATGTGATTAAAATAAAAATAGAATAATTCACAATTAACAATGTATTACTTGCATTATAAATAGTCAACATATACCAAATGGAAGTTTCTTCTGATAACAACTAAATGGTGACCCCTGCGAGTATTTTAAATGGTTAACGCCCATTACACCCAGTTTTCTACCACTTCGGTTTGAGTCCACCCCAGGCAGGCAGGAGGCTGTAGTGGTGCAGGGGTCGGACCATCTCCCACCATGGCTAACCAAGTTCTGTTCCCAGTAGTCGTGCAGTGATTTTCTTATTTGGGAAACTTGGCAGTCGTTGCCATTAATCAGTGGATTTTTTCAGGGTACTCCCATTTCCCCTAGTGCTCCATATCTACTTGGCTTCGCTGTTGTTTTGCAGAAGCCCCAGGCAGTCATTGGGCACCACCTATACTAAAACCCTTTTAAAAAGTTCCCTTTTAAAAAAAATTTGCTGCTTAGTAAGTTTATATAATTTAGCACTGGGTCTGTAAACACCAAAGTAATAAAGACAATTTTTTGGTTTGTAAGCTTAAAGTTTCATATCCTTCAGAAACAGAAACATCTTAAATGAGTGTTACTTATTTCTGTTTTACCTAAGATAGCCAGTTCCTTGCAAACTGGTAGCTATGTGCTACCTACCATCATGTTCCGAGCAATCGTCTCGCTTATTTATGGTGTTTTTGATTGCAGTTCTCATCTCCATATCGTCGGGGATGCCGAACCACAGCGCCTCCATCCAGGTGAGTGAGTTGTGTGTGTTTGGCCGTGGTAGTTCACCGCGTGTCCTCGGGCAAGCTGTGTGGATGCTGATAAAGAATGTAGAGCTGTGGCGAGTATAAACTGCCCCGCTGCGTTAGGTAACCTAGCAGGCCAAGTGGGCAGCTGAGATTTGATTCCTTGCCATGGAACTAGATGTTGTATCTTTCCCCAAAACTGGGTACACCAGCTTATCAGTTGGAAGTGAGAATGTAATATATACTTACTTACACATTTGGCTGTAAGTATATTTTCTGTCTGAGCTCCATGCGGGATGGCTGTGCAACACATAATTGGTGACAGGTCAGTTGAACTGTTTTAGAAAATTCTTGGTTTTTTATTACGCGTTATTTTATTTACTCTGTGTATCCTCTTCGTTGTCGGTCACAGCTGTATATACAGCCTGTGGCCAGGTCAGTTTGCCACTCTCCTACCCAACCAGTCTTCCAGTCTTCTCCTCTGCACTGCACTCCTTTCATTGGGGGGGGCTAAGGTTGGCTCAACTGTGAGAGCACTCGCTTCCCATCAAGGTGAACCACGTCTGATTCCCAGCAGGGAAGTTCCTGCATTTTCACATGGGGGAGTTGNATATCACGTGATCTGCTATTGCGAGGAGGACATTTAAGTGTAAAGTGGGCTCAAATTGGTTATGAATTAATGTCTTAGATTGTGCTGTTGAACTAAGCTGATACAGTTTGTTGCTCCTTGTGTGTTTTTGGAGAGCAGTGTGTTACGGTATCCTTGCTTTTTGCTCTTAAAACTTACAATCCATAATGTTGTCTCACATAAGTTCACGAGCATATTGTTTGCAATATTGATTACCAACTTATTTTCTTTATAATTCTTTTCTACAGAAAACTGATAAATTGGTTTTTAAGTAACTTGATTGTACTTTTAACTTTAATTTGTTAACGTTCATGTAGTGACGCCTGTCATGTGCATGCCTAAACCAGATATGTCCGTGCAGAGCAGCGCAGGTGTTGTGGCAGCTGAAGATCAGGCCAACAGGCTAGAACACTGTGCTCTAGCAGCAGCTGTGTCCCTCTCGCACTCTCGGGGACCGTAGAGGTTTAGTGGTCACGTAATCAGATTACTCGCCTTCCGTAAAGGTGAACCAGGTTCGTTTCCTGGTAGGTGTTCGAGATTTTTGCATAGGGAAAATTTGGTGGACATTGTAATTACACACACATACATACATATAATCTATTTCTCTCTATCTCGGACACACGCCTCTGCCCTCTAGTTGCACAGTGATGGAGCCACGCAGGTTGTGCCATGGAAATGCAGTGTGCAAGCGAAGTAGGGGAAAGGAGTACATTGTCTTAGCAACTGTGTACTATGTAGCTTACGGGCTGTGTCTGCAAAACAACAAAGGGAAGGAATAAACATGAAACTAGTCATTACTTTAATAGCATCATTTATGATTTTCTGTTTTTGAGTGAACTTCCTTTCGCAGAGTTTCTTTGCAAGGCTCATATTGCTAGATGACTTAGTCTCAGAATAATGTCTAATAACTGCAAAATGTACGGGGTATGAATAGGGTACCAGTGAGACATTACATCTTATTGTGATCTGTACCGTTCCAAGTCCCTGCTCTGTGCCATCCTACAGAACGCCCTAGAGCTGTTGGCGTGCACATAACAACAAATAATGAAATGTAACATTATATAAATTATTGTACCTGGTGACATTTCTGATTCCAAAAGCATTTTATATAGGAGAACTTAAAAAATGTAAACATCAAGTTACATGTATTTTTGTATGTCAACTGCTGAAACGGATATTCGCTGACAGTGGTAATATACTTAAAGGTGGTTGCAGTGAGTAGCGAGTGTATGATGGCTTTGTGTGATGGTGGTGGCCGTGCGTTGTCTGTGCATCCACTGTTCACGTTGTCGCGTCTTCTGTTGCAGCACTTCTGCAATGTCGCTGCTGTACGAGTGCATCAACACTGTAATAGCAGGCAAGTTTTTGTCTCTCTGACTAATTTGATGCCATTTGATTTTGTGGCTTGCTTGCAGCCACTTGTTGAACCAAGTCTGCTTCACTTGCTCTGTGTCTCAATGGGCTTTGTTGTATCGCATGTGAGCGGACGCTTGTGTTGCAGTAACTGAAACTGGTTTTGCCTTAAAATAGCCATCAATTGATCATTGATTGTTGTAATCATTAGTATGGTTAGACTTGGAATTCATTTTGAAACTGGGTTTGGCACCTGGTAGTAATTTAAGGCTGGGAGATACTTTTTTAAATTTAAGGGATCTGTCATAGGTTACGTAACTTTTATTATTGCTGCACTGCAAAAATTGCCACAGCATAAAGATACGGTGGATCTAAGAGTGTACAAGCTTCAAAAGATTAACGTGCCACCATTTAAGCTGCTCTTATATGTACTTTCCTTCTTCTCAGAGCATAATTACAATTTGTCATGGATTTAGTAGGGATGTGATTTTAAAAAAATGGAATAATTCACAATTAACAATGTATTACTTATATCATAAATAGTCAACATATACCAATGGAAGTTTCTTCTGATAACAATTAAATGGTGACCCCTGCGAGTATTTTAAATGGTTAACTCCCATTACACCCAGTTTTCTACCACTTCGGTTTGAGTCCACCCCAGGCAGGCAGGAGGCTGTGGTGGCGCAGGGGTCAGACCATCTCCCACCATGGCTAACCAAGTTCTGTTCCCAGTAGTCGTGTAGTGATTTTCTTATTTGGGAAAAGTGGCAGACGTTGCCATTAACCAGTGGATTTTTTCAGGGTACTCCCATTTCCCCTAGTGCTCCATATCTACTTGGCTTCGCTGTTGTTTTGCTGAAGCCCCAGGCAGTCATTGGGCACCACCTATACTAAAATCCTTTTAAAAAGTTCCCTTTTAAAAAAGTTTTTCTGCTTAGTAAGTTTACATAATTTAGCACTGGGTCTGTAAACACCAAAGTCATTTGAACTACTTAAGATTTTTTGGTTCATAAACTTAAATTTTCATATCCTTCAGAAACATTTTAAATGAGTGTTACTTATTACTGTTTTACCTAAGATAGCCAGTTCCTTGCAAACTGGTAGCTATGTGCTACCTGCCATCATGTTCCGAGCAATCGTCTCGCTTATTTATGGTGTTTTTTATTGCAGTTCTCATCTCCATATCGTCGGGGATGCCGAACCACAGCGCCTCCATCCAGGTGAGTGAGTTGCGTGTGTTTGGCCGTGGTAGTTCACCGCGTGTCCTCGGACAAGCTGTGTGGATGCGGATAAAGAATGTAGAGCTGTGGCGAGTATAAACTGCCCCGCTGCGTTAGGTAACCTAGCAGGCCAAGTGGGCTGCTGAGATTTGATTCCTTGCCATGGAACTAGATGTTGTATCTTTCCCCAAAACTGGGTACACCAGCTTATCAGTTGGAAGTGAGAATGTAATATATACTTACTTACACATTTGGCTGTAAGTATATTTTCTGTCTGAGCTCCATGCGGGATGGCTGTGCAACACATAATTGGTGACAGGTCAGTTGAACTGTTTTAGAAAATTCTTGGTTTTTTATTACGCGTTATTTTATTTACTCTGTGTATCCTCTTCGTTGTCGGTCACAGCTGTATATACAGCCTGTGGCCAGGTCAGTTTGCCACTCTCCTACCCAACCAGTCTTCCAGTCTTCTCCTCTGCACTGCACTCCTTTCATTGGGGGGGGCTAAGGTTGGCTCAACTGTGAGAGCACTCGCTTCCCATCAAGGTGAACCACGTCTGATTCCCAGCAGGGAAGTTCCTGCATTTTCACATGGGGGAGTTGTGCCAGGTGATGTTGCTTGTTTAAGTGTAGCAAAAAGATTTGGGCGGCTCCTAACACTGAGGTCTTGAGAGCCGATGACGGTGATTGAGGTGAGTAAGGAGCAGCGCCAGAATGAAAGGGCGGAGGAAATGGGAGATCACTGAGAAAACCCGCCGACCAGCGGCATTGTCCGGCACGATTCCTATGTGCAAAAATCCGGGAGTGGCCCGGCCGGGGATCAAACCCGGTTCGCTGTGGTGGGAGGTGAGCAGGCTAACCGCTCGGCCACCGCGGCCTCGATGCTGCTTGTTGGCAGGTTTTCTTGGGGATCTGCTGTTTCCCCTTCCTTGCATTCTGGTACTGCTCCATGCTCACCTTGCCTCACCCTCATTGATTTTCATTATCAGATTTTTAAGAACTGCCCAAATCTGTCCATTCCATTCTTTCGTATCAGCTCTTCCCGCAACTTGTTGACTTCTTGTCCTTGATTATATTGTGTCCTCCATTCACCATTTTACGAGGCTTCTCATAACCTACACCTGAGGCTGTGGATGCTGCCGTCACCTAGTTCTCATCCACCCCTAGTTGTAGGCTCCCAGCTCACCTTGCTGCCAGCCAGGTCGTCACGGACCTCCTCTCTGATCATAAATACATTAATTTCTATAGTTTCTTACTGTAATGCAGGGGTTTCCAACCAATGGTATGCAAAAGCAATTCAGGTGGTATGCGACGTCAAAAAATTTAAGTTTTGGTAAAGAAAGTTTTTAAAAAATTTTCGTCATTGTTTTTGTTTTCTTCAAAAATTCCCATTTTGCCCTGGAAATTTTTCTTTTTCCCCTATGAACCCCTGAAATTCACTCAAATGTGCAATAACTTACCGACTCACCTCACTCCCTGGTATTTAGGTGGTACGTCTAATTATCATAATGCCAAGTGGTACTGGGTGATGGAGAAGTTGGGAACCCCTGCTGTAATGTGCACAAAACATAAAGAAAACTGCTTTAACGGCCACCTGTTACTGTAGATGTGCTGGTTGTGTGCAGACAAACATGTTCAGTTAAGAACAGCGTTTTTTTTTTTCAGCCTTAGATTTCAGTTGTTCATTTAACCTTGAATCAGCTGTATCAAGTGTAAGTACGACAGACAAGTGAGTGTAGCAATGTGTTCCTGTGTTCCAGCTGTGCGTGCAGAAGTTGAGGATCCTCATCGAGGACTCGGATCAGAACCGTGAGTAGATGGATTGGCTTTTGACTTTGCTCACTTCAAATTATGGACGTCATTTAATTTAAACAAACTTTGTATACGTCAACCACTACACCACTGAAAAATTCCAGCTGTAGTTTTGAGTATTTATTTGCTGTGTGATAAGTGTGTTTTTCCATCTAAGTTTATTTACGATGCAAGTGTGTTAACTTTTGCTTTTTCACATGTTCTCGACAGGCATTGGTAAATGATGTGTTTGAAATTCACAGCTACCTTGTCAGTGATAGCAGTAAATCACATCTTTCTGCCATAATTTTGTATCGAGTTTATTAGTACCTAGCTGTTTTGTTAATGTATGTACTGGAATTTTAGGCAAAATATTCTGATTCGTGAATCAGGTTATATGTTTTTTTGTATGTTAACTGTCATTAGATAGTTATATGCATTAATTTGTGGCTAGCTACTGAAAGGTAAAACCAATTAAAAATATAATTGAAACTTTCCTTTGACTNAACGGCCACCTGTTACTGTAGATGTGCTGGTTGTGTGCAGACAAACATGTTCAGTTAAGAACAGCGTTTTTTTTTTCAGGCTTAGATTTCAGTTGTTCATTTAACCTTGAATCAGCTGTATCAAGTGTAAGTACGACAGACAAGTGAGTGTAGCAATGTGTTCCTGTGTTCCAGCTGTGCGTGCAGAAGTTGAGGATCCTCATCGAGGACTCGGATCAGAACCGTGAGTAGTTGGATTGCCTTTTGACTTTGCTCACTTCAAATTATGGACGTCATTTAATTTAAACAAACTTTGTATACGTCAACCACTACACCACTGAAAAATTCCAGCTGTAGTTTTGAGTATTTATTTGCTGTGTGATAAGTGTGTTTTTCCATCTAAGTTTATTTACGATGCAAGTGTGTTAACTTTTGCTTTTTCACATGTTCTCGACAGGCATTCGTAAATGATATTGTGTTTGAAATTCACAGCTACCTTGTCAGTGATAGCAGTAAATCACATCTTTCTGCCATAATTTTGTATCTGGAGTTTATTAGTACCTAGCTGTTTTGTTAATGTATGTACTGGAATTTTAGGTTTGGTGCCTTTGGAGGCCAAATATTCTGATTCGTGGATCAGGTTATATGTTTTTTGTAAGTTAACTGTCATTAGATACTTATATGCATTAATTTGTGGCTAGCTACTGAAAGGTAAAACCAATTAAAAATATAATTGAAACTTTCCTTTGACTNGTTATATGCATTAATTTGTGGCTAGCTACTGAAAGGTAAAACCAATTAAAAATATAATTGAAACTTTCCTTTGACTAAGCAGTAGTGACAACAGGAATGCAAAGTTCCGCTACAGGTTTCAATCTGGCATTATAGAGCGTAGGGCAATTGAGCTGGTCATTTTAAGATTGTTTTGTTGAGTGAAATGACTTCCGATTACAGATAAGCGATGTAGAGGTGAATTAGGAACACATGTATAAATCAAGTGACGGAATTTCGAGTTTTGAGAACTGGGATTTTTTTTAGCAAGAGACCAGAATCAGTACAAATTAGTAGAGAGTTTTCTTAGTATTAATGCAATAAGAAATTGTCTTTTGAGGAGGATGACTGTGGTAGCGCAACTTTTTATTCCTGGATGTGTACTTTGTCTTGTAGGCATAACCAGGATTTCATTTATTTGGAGAGGAGCAAAAATTAATATAAACAAAATTGTGTGGTTTATTTATTAGATTAATTTTCACACACACACATGTTGATTTTTATGGAGTGTAAAGTGTTGCGCAAATGTATCATACATTTCTTTACGCAGTGATTTCTGTCATTTAATGTACCGTATTCTTCTCTGTTGCAAGGGGTGGGCAAAGGCCCCCTCCCTACTCTACTCACACATTTCTCCACTTTGTACTCTGTTACACATCCCGTGCAGCACGATTCTTGGCAGTCCGTGAACTCACATTAAGTCTAGTGAGGAGGCCAGACCAAGACTTAAATTCTTAGTGCCGAGTGGGTAATTGTGTGGTTGGAACCCACTATGATTAGAGCTCCTGTCTTATAAGCCTCATTGCATAACTATGTGCAAAACAAAGTTATTTTTGTGGTCTGTTTAAGTAAAGTACAACAAGTGTAATTCACTGTATGTCATCACTTAATTTTGACCTGGTACGCAGTAGTTTGTCTAAGTGGACCTGCAGCTGGCTCAGTAGTTTTGATCGTGGCCTCCCGTCACGGAGGTCTCTTATTCAATCCTCAATTCTCGTGAACAAGAATTTTTCTGGCGGAGATCCCACGTGGGGAGTGAAGTGAACACTTCTGTGATGTGGAGGTTCTTTCGAAATGCTCCCATTTCCTTGTCCATCTTCATTCCGTCACTGCTTCGCCCCTCTTTCATCACACCTCGTCCATTCTTCTGGCAGGCTAAATAAATAAATAAATGGTGTGTGGGGAGTGCACCCAGGGCAAGGCGACACCCATCGAGTGACTGTCTTTCCAGCTGGGACCCGTAGGTGACCGTCATCCCCGGGCATGACAGAGGTGAGGCCCTAGAATGGAGCGGCGCTGGAATGCAAGGGCGGGGGAAACGGGAGTACCCCGAGAAAACCCGCCTGCAAGCGGCATNTGCGAAAATCCGTGAGTGAACCCGCCGGGGATCGAACCCGGATCGCCGTGGTGGGAGGCGAGCGCCCTGGACACTGCGCCACCGCTGCCCCAACAGGCTAAAATGACAGGTGTGTCCTTCGGGTGGGGCGCCTGGCTTGCTTTGGAGCTACAGCTGTGGCGTGTGTGTGCAGTGAAGTACCTGGGCCTGCTGGCCATGTCGAAGATCCTGAAGACGCACCCCAAGTCTGTGCAAGCTCACAAGGACCTCATCATGCAGTGTCTGGACGACAAGGACGAGTCCATCCGTCTGAGGGCCCTCGACCTTCTCTACGGCATGGTAGGTCTGTCCTTCCTTGTGCCTATTGGGGAAAAAAAGAGTTCATATTTTTCTTTGGACGTGGAGGAAAATAGTGGCTGTGAAGAAGATGGTGAGGGGGGAGAGAAAAGTAGACACAGATACAGATATATATGTATATGTAATGTATTTGTATATATTTATGTGTATTGTATGTGTGTGTCATATATATATATNGATACAGATATATATGTATATGTAATGTATTTGTATATATTTATGTGTATTGTATGTGTGTGTCATATATATATATTTATGGTGTGTGAGAGATATAAAGGTGTATGTGGAGAGGGAGGGAGAACATGTTAATGAGGGANCATATATATATATTTATGGTGTGTGAGAGATATAAAGGTGTATGTGGAGAGGGAGGGAGAACATGTTAATGAGGGATAGATATATGTTTAAGATTGTTAGAGCTAAATGGTGGTGATAATGATATTGGTAGAGATAGACAGAGATAGGAGACAGAGAAGAAAAGAGGGAGAAAAAATTACCACACATTTAAATATAAAGATAACACATGTGTGTATATCTGTGTGTATCATGTAAATGCGTGTGTGTTTGTGTGTGTGTTGTGTTTGTGTGTGTGTTGTGGTGTGGTGTGGTGTGTTGCGTTGTGTTGTGTAAAGAAAATGAAAGCTAAACGAATGTGTTGTAAATTATGTGCAATAAAATTTGATATAAATTTTGGTTCGAAGAGTGTTGTGTGCAACAAGTGAGGCAGGCATGCGAGTGATGTGTGTCAGGTAGTATTGGTGTTGGCAGGTGTCGAAGAAGAACCTCATGGAGATTGTGAAGAAGCTGATGGTGCACATGGACAAGGCCGAGGGTACCACCTACCGCGACGAGCTGCTCTCCAAAATCATACAGATTTGCTCTCAAAATAACTATCAGTACATCACCAACTTTGAGTGGTGAGTTGGGGCACGCATGCTGCTCTGATGTTTTATCTTGTCCCTCCAGGTGATATTGAACTGAAATCTAAGCTAAATGGCCAGTTGACTTTAGATACACAGAAACTCACCACAATAATGCCTATTTCATCTGGTCTTGTGGCTATTGAGGAACTATTTGCAATTTTTAATGTATTAATGCACCTACAAGACAAATTACAATATGTAGTTTGTATGCAAGTGTCCTGCAGGTGTAAAGATGCACAGTTTCATATTCTCATAAGATTCTGAATTATGAATGGATTGTAATAATTTGTATAGTGGGTGGTTTTTGATGAATGCCTCAGAAAATGTTANTAAGATTCTGAATTATGAATGGATTGTAATAATTTGTATAGTGGGTGGTTTTTGATGAATGCCTCAGAAAATGTTATAAATGCATTCATGTTGGCGACAGTATTTGTGCATGTACAGTGTGCTTATTTTTTTTACCCCCACAATCTAGAGTGTAGTGTTTATTTTAATGTGTTGCTTAACAAGTGCAGAAGTAAAGCAAAATTTAGCATTCTGTATCATTAAAGGCAAATCAATATTAGAGAGAAGCAAGGTGCACTTGCTATATGGGGCAAGGTGGTTCCTATCATCCTTCTCAGCAGTGCAGTTTGTACACATTGCATTTTGCATGTTTGAAAACCTTTCTTAATTTCTTCTAACTGTTGTTCGTGTAACCTCCCATAGCCATACATAAGTAACACTTCCACAGACCTAATAGCTGGTATAATAGCCGAGTATTGGATCAAGAGACAGTGCAAAAATTGTTACACATANGTAACACTTCCACAGACCTAATAGCTGGTATAATAGCCGAGTATTGGATCAAGAGACAGTGCAAAAATTGTTACACATACAAATATGTCACAGTAATGTACTCTTTTTATATTCATATTTGTGTAAAAGATAAATGAAAACAATGTAGGTGACCATTCTGAATATGAATTTTTTTTTTTAGAATATGTTTGACACCAAATTAAATTTTCTAATTCACTACCAAAAATTCTGTAAGTAATTCAGTTATTATTAATTTTTGTGAATGCTCTCAAGTGGTTACAAGGCCTTACATAGTAGGGGAACACTAGATGTTCAGGAATGCGGAAGGAAATGTATTAAGGAACAATCCCAGAATTCTCCTGGAGTGATTATGGAAAATCCTGGGAAACAGAAATAAGTATGGCTGGATTGGAAATTGGACCCTGTGCTCATCTCACTCGGGTTTGTTAGTTGTATGCAATTTTTGGCAGGGATTTTTTTCAAAAGTTGATATTTTAGTAATCCACTAACCACGAGCAGCCACGTGAAGAAAAATTCAGTGTAACGATAGGCTGTTGGCCGGGTAGGTTTTGTCAGTGGGTCAAGGGAATGCTGGAGGTGTGCTGTGTGCGCAGGTACGTGAGCGTGCTGGTGGAGCTGACGCGCATGGAGGGCAGCCAGCACGGCGCCCTGGTGGCCACGCAGATGCTGGATGTGGCCATACGCGTGCAGGCGATCCGGCAGTTTGCCGTAGAGCAGATGGCGCTGCTGCTGGAGAACGCCCACTTCCTCACCTCTGGCTCTGCCCAGCGTTCCACCATGGCCGAGGTGCTGTACGCTGCCGCCTGGATCTGCGGAGAGTTCTCTCTGTGAGTCTCGCCCGCTTGCCTTCTCTGTCTCTCTTCAGACAGCTGTTGCCTTCCCCGCAGTTGAGGCGGAGCTGTTACTAGTTTGTCCACCACTTCTATGCTCGCTGGGCTCTTGCTTTCTGCAGAGAAAATGTCATTTCATTTTGAGAACGTTTACAGTAACGAGGAGCGAGTAAATGGTATCTTGAATATATTAAAGAACAGGAATTCAAGTACTCACAGTTTCATAAACTCATTATTACTATCTCTGGTATTAGCAATGGTGTCAACGTTGTTTGCGGGAACAACTAAATTTCTGCAATATAACTTGCAGGAAAGCAATACATTAAACTTAGAGAGGNGTCAACGTTGTTTGCGGGAACAACTAAATTTCTGCAATATAACTTGCAGGAAAGCAATACATTAAACTTAGAGAGGAATAAACGGGATCTGGAAAAATCCGTGCAAAAAACTTTTTAGTTGATTTAACTTTTAGCAAAAAAATTTTTGTCATAATCAAAAAGAAAATTTGAATTTTTTATTTATTATTCCTGTACACCAAATGTTTGAACACTCTCACACATGATGGCTGATTGATGGTGAATGTTGTGTGGGGCAGACACCTGACGGACCCTCAGGCGACGTTGGGGGCCATGCTGCNGATGGCTGATTGATGGTGAATGTTGTGTGGGGCAGACACCTGACGGACCCTCAGGCGACGTTGGGGGCCATGCTGCAGGGGAGAGTGTTTACCCTGCCAGGACACATCCAAGCTGTCTACGTCCAGAACATCCTCAAGTTGTTTGCCAACATCCTCGCCCATGCGGAGAACGACATTGAGAGGATGAACCAGGTATTTTATTGCATAGCGCTGGCTGTTTGTATAATTATGTGTGTCGTGCCGCTTGCTTCATTGGTGGTGTGTTGGCCAGGACACAAGTTGACGAGTCCTTCTGTTTATATAGTGCACCAGTAAAAAAAAAAAATTTTCCCTGTAACTGTAAATCATTTTGTTCTCATAACTACATAAAATGAAAATTTAGATTTAGACAAGAATCCCTGTGATAAATACATTTTTGGTTTGGTTTTGAAACAGAATTCTTTGATTTCTATGAATATTTGGGTATTTGAAAAGCATTTTCACTGTGGTTTGAGTTTTACAAAAGTTCATAACATATTTTTAGTTTATGTTTTGCGAGAAAGAGTTGCTAACATATATTTACGTACATNACTTACATATATATGTACATATATTTGTATGTTAAGAAGGGATCGAGACATAGTGAAATAAGAGGGGTTTGTGTGTGTGTGCGCGCAGGTGTGCGAGATGGTGGTAGAGGGGCTGCCGCAGTTTGTGTCGAGTGCGGACCTGGAGGTGCAGGAGAGGGCCAGCTCTGCGCTACATCTGGTGCGCTACCTCCAGAAGCAGGTCGGCAAGGGGGACACAGGGCTGGCTGCCGAGCTGGCCAACCTCTTTGTGGGAGAACTCAACCCGGTCGCTCCCAAGGCCCAGCGCAAGGTGCAGCTGCCTGACGGGTGAGTCTCCGCTTCCTGCTGTACTTGCCCTCCCTCGACTATCGCAACCCCCGCAATTCTAGCTTTGGTTCTTTGGACAATAATTCACTTTCAATATGTTACTAATCTCTCCAATATAGATTACTTTTAAACTCGATATTAAAGAGCTTTATTCTGAACCTTCTGAACCTGTTCAGTAACCAACAACATGCTTTTTGACTGTTAGTTAGGTTAGGTCGAACTTTTGTATGTGTTTTGCAGTGAATAACGTCACTAGGAACTATGGGAATGTAAATATTGGAAAACGGTGTGAGACAAGGTGGCTGACGTGTTGTATACGCGAGTGTGTGCTGCTAAAACGTGTTGTCTGATTCTGGCAGAAATGTGAATCCAAGTCATCATCGTCAAACATTTCACGACCCTCTGGGCTGGATTGAGATGCTAACAACCAGACGTGTAATTACGGTCTCGTGAAAGCAGAATTATGGCATAGTGTAAATGCAAAGAAAGAGAGAGTGTAGCGTGCAATGGTTGCCACGACAGCATCAATAACAGACCTGCAACTCATCATTTGCGATTACGTGGTGGACAAAATAAATGAACTCAGAGCTATTCTAAACAAAGTCAACGGTGACCCCAAAGAGCTAGAAGAATGAATTTGCGATAGCATCTGAGGAAGTTGCAGAGAAAAAGGACGAGTTCTTAGCGAACTACTTTGCTTTGTGTGCAGTCACACCAAAAGCCGAAAAAAGTATAGTTCAGGAGTCTGAGGCTTTTCTATATTATGAAAATCTTTTAGTGTAACTTCGGATAGCACATAATAGATGCACGGTTAGAGCATCTCAATTAGTTTCACGTGAGACGTGTGTTTGTGCAGTTTTACCGCCGTTGCCTACTTTATCGGTTAATAGCGTTGAGTGGGCTTCCTTTGCTGAGTTATTTTAATCCATTGTGCATCACGACTACACTGTCAGTAACGTACGCAAGCTCCACTGCCTTATTGGTTGTCTGAAGGACGAGCTGAGAGAACTAGCTACCCTACCACTTACAAATGAGAGTTATGACGTGATTTAGTCTTCATTGGAGAAAAAATACATAAACTTAAGGGTTGCTGCCACCCTTCACAATCACAACATTCTGCATTCACCAGCTGTGGATTGCAACTTCACAGAATCTTTGTCAGTGCAGTGCAGGCAAATTTACACGCACTAAGGCTCAACTTCCCTNCTGTGGATTGCAACTTCACAGAATCTTTGTCAGTGCAGTGCAGGCAAATTTACACGCACTAAGGCTCAACTTCCCTGTTTCAGAATGGAACTTCCCTTTATTGAACATTTTACTTTTAAAACTTGATGTGTCATTATACCAGGCCTTAGAGGTGTTGATAGAACAAGATCTCCGTACATGTTATTGCCAAAGACAAACATTCTGTGAGAAGGAATAAGTTGTCACCTATTTGTAGGAAAAACATTCCACGTAATAAAATAATGTAAAAAAATTACAACCCCATGGAAACTAGGAATTTAGTAATTCTTCAATGCACCTGTAATATATTATTTTCGTGCACTGAAATTTTGTTAACGTTGGTAGCAGTGTATCCACTGGCATTATTTTTTTTTACCATGGCAATAAAAGGGGTTCACGCGCCACCCCTCCACACTCAGACAGCCGCCANCTGTGGATTGCAACTTCACAGAATCTTTGTCAGTGCAGTGCAGGCAAATTTACACGCACTAAGGCTCAACTTCCCTATTTCAGAATGGAACTTCCCTTTATTGAACATCTTACTTGGAAAACTTGATGTGTCATTATGCCGGGCCTTAGAAGTGTTGATAGAACAAGATCTCCGTACATGTTATTGCCAAAGATAAACATTGTGAGAAGGAATAAGTCGTCACCTGTTTGTATAAAAAACATTCCACGTAATAAAATAATGTAAAAAAAATTACAACCCCGTGGAAATTAGGAATTCTTCAATGTACCTGTAATATATTATTTTCGTGCACTGAAATTTTGTTAACGTTGGTAGCAGTGTATCCACTGGCTTTATTTTTTTTACCATGGCAATAAGAGGGGTTCACGCGCCACCCCTCCACACTCAGGCAGCCGCCATTTTGTGATGTCAGACCCGCCAGCCAGGCGGGTATATAAGTCGGTCGCCGGCAGGGGCAAAGCAGAGAGTGCGTCAGGGAGTCTTCCCTGAGGTGGAACTCCAGCATCCACATGCTCTCTGCATCCACTCACCGTCCCAACGACCAAGGGCCAAAATACACTCAGTGGCAGCNAACTCCAGCATCCACATGCTCTCTGCATCCACTCACCGTCCCAACGACCAAGGGCCAAAATACACTCAGTGGCAGCTGTGGATATCCCGTCTTCCCTTAAACCTTGTTCTGCTACCCTGTGGCCGAAGCACGCTCAGCGGTAGCCATCCCTCCACCTCCTACTCCAACCACCGGGGTGCAGGTCTACGTGGACGTTGGGAACACACCCCATGCCCTCACCGGAACAAGTGCTCGTTGTTGCACGCACCATCCATTTCCGGTTGTGTAATCCCCGTTCAGTGCCGTGCGGTCGCGGTGTTAGAGTAGATAGGGTGTTTTCAGTGCTCTCCAGTGTTAGTTGTAATCACGTGTTCAATCAGTGATAGACCCTGTGTAATTTGGTGTGAACTGTACTCATTGCCAGAAGTGGCAAATAAAACCCCTGGGAATTTACTATCAAGTGTGTTTTTCCTGTCGGCTTCTCCNTGTACTCATTGCCAGAAGTGGCAAATAAAACCCCTGGGAATTTACTATCAAGTGTGTTTTTCCTGTCGGCTTCTCCACCCACCTATGTTCTTGCACGGAGGAAATGTTTAAAGGAGAAAGCAAGCTCCGCCAGATGTGCCACTTCCTGGCCTGAAAGTGATCCTGCTCTTAATTGATTTAATCATTACGAGCTATGTCCCGCACCTTCCACCACTTTTGAGGATTTAGCCAATCTACGATAGATAAGCTCAAACACGACATCAAGCTTCGGAAGATCTGGAGGCGTTACGAGTGGAGGCAGCTGCCTCCACTCATCTCGCCTGTCAAGACACCTGGAAAGGACGACCACCCCGGCCCCACGCACCGGCATGCGAGGCAGTTGCTCGAGGAGTTATTCTAGCTCCAGCTAGCACCCTTNGAGTGGAGGCAGCTGCCTCCACTCATCTCGCCTGTCAAGACACCTGGAAAGGACGACCACCCCGGCCCCACGCACCGGCATGCGAGGCAGTTGCTCGAGGAGTTATTCTAGCTCCAGCTAGCACCCTTCGCCTCAGCTTCGGGATGTGGTAAGCCACAATTTGATTTCACCTGGTGCACGTAAAATCTTGCGGGCAGATACCGTCCCCTGACACTCATTAGATAACCGTGGCTATTCCCCGGTCCTCTTACCACTCATCCGCAGGGAACGGTTATGCTAATATTCCAGCCAGGCCTCCCAGTGCGAGATACACCTAGGTCTCTGCTCAAGATGCAGATAGCTACAGCCGTCAGTGTGCTCAATACAACAGTTAACCATTGTTATTAGAAAAAAAGGAACCTAATAAATATTATCCTAATACACTATTTACTACTGGCTGCATCATTGTAACGTCTACTGCCTAATATCAGTGTGAAGTCCATCCATGGTTACTTCAAACTTTTTGGAAACCCTGCTTAAGTTCTACCTTCAGGATATTCCACCACCTCATGCAACGAGAGCTCTATATAATTAAACCAAAGTAACAATGCACCACATTTGTGCTCACTCAGTTTAGTAATATTTTGCAGGATAACTATTTCTTACTAAGAGTTACCAACATACCTATTTTGTCCCTGTTTTTATTCTTATTAATTATAAATGAACTATTACAATTTATTGATAGAATGTAAGCCAATTTAACCAAAATTAGTGTGAAAACAGAATTGTAAAATGCTTGTTCTACTTGACATATTTAGGAAGCAACCACACACATCATGTGTATGGTGATTTTTCAAAGGTTTGATTCAAAAAGTGTAAAGTAGCTGTTAATGGACTTATCCATTGTTGCGTGAGAATGCTGGTCCAACTTGTGAAATGTTGTTTGTGGATCTGTTAATTCAATTTTGTTGTCATGCTATTTGTTTACCAGCCAATCCAGTGGGTACTTGTATTTATCTCTTTTTAACTTGTATGATAATTGCTTGTAGCATGGCATCCTCTTTCTTGCATATTAATGTAAGTTGTGTTGTGTTGAGTGCAGGCTGGACCTCGACGCATGGATTAACGACCCTCCCTCGGAAAGCTCCGACGACGAGGATCAGGGTATCGGCAACGGCATCGCGGACATCTTCGCCAATTCGGACAGGATCGGAGATGGCTATTTCGGCAACAACCGCAAAGTCCCCGAGCTGACCGAAGAGGAGCTGGAGAAGGTGGGTGTGAGCATATGCGCGAGTTTAGTTGTGGAGTCGGAATAACTCTGGACGCAATCTGAAGGAAGCTCTACCTTGAGGACAATAAGTTTGCTTGGGAATTACAAATTTTTATAGCGTAATTAAAGAAATATTTATTGTTATTGTAAATGTTTGGGCTTTGATGGACACCCGAAACAAGGACCGCACAATCTTAGTTCAACATAAAAAGATAAGGCCCCCCTGTGTGCTAGCTCGAGCAGAACTTACAAAAACATGGCAAGTTCCCATGAGGCCGTCTCCAGTTGCATCATCAAAAGCAGCAAGTCGAAAGGTGGGATATTACAGTGTAACTCCTGTTTGCACTTGTAAATTGTGGCAGTTGTAAGTGTACATAGTGACATTTTGTATTTGGGACATTTTGAACTTTTGAATTTCCCAACCCTGTGTGGCCNTCGCCTCAGCTTCGGGATGTGGTAAGCCACAATTTGATTTCACCTGGTGCACGTAAAATCTTGCGGGCAGATACCGCCCCCTGACGCTCATTAGATAACCGTGGCTATTCCCCGGTCCTCTTACCACTCATCCGCAGGGAACGGTTACGCTAATATTCCAGCCAGGCCTCCCAGTGCGAGATACACCTAGGTCTCTGCTCAAGATGCAGATAGCTACAGCCGTCAGCGTGCTCGATACAACAGTTAACCATTGTTATTAGAAAAAAAGGAACCTAATAAATATTATCCTAATACACTATTTACTACTGGCTGCATCATTGTAACGTCTACTGCCTAATATCAGTGTGAAGTCCATCCATGGTTACTTCAAACTTTTTGGAAACCCTGCTTAAGTTCTACCTTCAGGATATTCCACCACCTCATGCAACGAGAGCTCTATATAATTTAACCAAAGTAACAATGCACCACATTTATGCTCACTCAGTTTAGTAATATTTCACAGGAGAACTATTTCTTACTAAGAGTTACCAACATACCTATTTTGTCCCTGTTTTTATTCTTATTAATTATAAATGAACTATTACAATTTATTGATAGAATGTAAGTAAATGTTCAATTTAACCAAAATTAGTATACTTTTGTGAAAACAGAATTGTAAAAAGCTTGTTCTACTTGACATATTTAGGAAGCAACCACACACATCATGCGTATGGTGATTTTTGAAAGGTTTGATTCAAAAAGTGTAAAGTAGCTGTTAATGGACTTATCCATTGTTGCGTGAGCATGCTGGTCCAACTTGTGAAATGTTGTTTGTGGATCTGTTAATTCAATTTTGTTGTCATGCTATTTGTTTAACCCGCCAATCCAGTGGGTACTCATATTTATCTCTTTATAACTTGTATGATTATTGCTTGTAGCATGGCATCCTCTTTCGTGCGTATTGATGTAAGTTGTGTTGTGTTGAGTGCAGGCTGGACCTCGACGCATGGATTAACGACCCTCCCTCAGAAAGCTCCGACGACGAGGATCAGGGTATCAGCAACGGCATCGCGGACATCTTCGCCAATTCGGACAGGATCGGAGATGGCTATTTCGGCAACAACCGCAAAGTCCCCGAGCTGACCGAAGAGGAGCTGGAGAAGGTGGGTGTGAGCATATGCGCGAGTTTAGTTGTGGAGTCGGAATAACTCTGGACGCAATCTGAAGGAAGCTCTACCTTGAGGACAATAAGTTTGCTTGGGAATTACAAATTTTTATAGCGTAATTAAAGAAATATTTATTGGTATTGTAAATGTTTGGGCTTGATGGACACCCGAAACAAGGACCGCACAATCTTAGTTCAACATAAAAAGATAAGGCCCGCCTGTGTGCTAGCTCGAGCAGAACTTACAAAAACATGGCAAGTTCCCATGAGGCAGTCTCCAGCTGTTGCATCATCAAAAGCTGCAAGTCGAAAGGTGGGATATTACAGTGTAACTCCTGTTTGCACTTGTAAATTGTGACAGTTGTAAGTGTACATAGTGACATTTTGTATTTGGGACATTTTGAACTTTTGAATTTCCCAACCCTGTGTGGCCTAATAAGTTGGCAGTCCCGGTGCCACTTCTTTATAGGGTGGCAACCCTGCTTCTTGTCGGAAGACCAGTCTGGCAACCAACGTGGCGGTAAGTGGTTGTGTTTCCGGGCTCGCTCGTGTTGTATCTCTTTTTTTAATTAGTCGTGGATGTCGCATCCGTCTTTGATACGGTTCCGCAATGCGAGCATGCAACAACCCCGATTGTATTAATGTCTATGGTTCTCGAGAATACCGCTGTAAGATCGTTGTTATCGCAAAATCCAACATAACCAGTTTTAACCACTAAAAAAATTAAAAAATTATGTTTAAAGATTATTGCTTACTTAAAGATTGTGTTTATCACTGCCATAGAACAAACACGTTATCGTTAACGAAATACTGTTGTTATTTAATAGGCAGAAGTCTTTCAAATAAAGTGATAACCGACAAGTGTATATATTTTGACCAAAAATGTTAAAAAATTTGAGCGGCGTGAAGTTTTCTCAAGTGGAATACGTCCATATTAAATAGTCTCTGGCATAAAAACAAAATCAAACCAAATTAAATATGTATTTACTTAAAAATGTAGGCTTCTTAGGAATGAAATGATGCCCCATAAGTGTAAATAACATAATCTCGTTGCTGAAAAAAAGTTTTAAAAAATGCTCGACATAACTCTTAGGGAGCACTGCATTCATTTTCAGTCGCTTGTCGTGACGAAACCACAGGATGAATCAAAATTATATCAATTCCATTTTAATTTGCAGACTTTTTAGAATAAGATTATATCGCAGAAGTAAACATATTTCTCATCAATGCAAAAAAAAAAGTTTAATGCCAGTTGCATTCTTTTTGGCGAGCGGTAATCACTGAATACCGCTCGCAAAAAGAAGTGTCCCTCATAAACGAGTTATACTGTATTATGAAACACTCAAAACATAGACGTCTACCAAATAAAATTCCTATTACTATTGTGCTGACGTGTGTGTAAACACAAGGCTTGGAGAGATAAATTCGGGCTGTTTAGTGTGTTTGGGACACAACCAGTAAGAACTCTGTTTTTTCCCCCTTAGATGATGGGCAAGGAGCTGTCCAGGAACCGCCCCTAACCATGGTGGAGAGGGGTGAACCAGTGGGTTATCTCCGTCTCGCTTTCACTTGGGCACCCTTCTTTTTAGTACACTACCTCCCCTAATTGTTTCTGGGAATGCCAGCTTGGCAAGTTAGAGGGGAAGTGAATAGGCGTGCCATATTGAGTGGGAAGACAGACGGATGCCACTTTATTGTCCTTCTTCCTTCCTTTTGTGAATGCCAAGGAAGTAAAAGTGCGATAACATGTGTCTTGATAACTTAAGTGTAACATAACTAGGAAGAGAGAGTGGTTGAACAGGAATTTTGTATCTTGATTTCAAACACACTCACACGCGTGCGCACAGGCACACACACACACACACACACACACACACACACACAACCCCCCAATTCCGTCAGCCTGACAAAAATATCCCGCTGACA